>APFE031326959.1:0-16796 GCA_000404065.3 Pinus taeda
ATTACCACCACTATCATTATTAATAAAAATATCTCTATTATTTAATAAAAAATAATTAATTTAGGAGTGGAGGAGGAGAGGAGTACTCTATGGCTTCGAGGAGGACAAAATGTCCAAGTACTCATGGGATCTTGGTCATATAACAAAGAATCAAGAAAATATATATGATTTTTAGTAAAGACTTTTGTTAGCAAAAAAACATCAAATAGACAGACTTACGATAAAATTCTTCTCCAAATCACATCACATCAATTTTTAGATATAACCGCTACTAAACTTCATCATCCAGAAAAAATAGAAAGTGAGATCAGTAAATAGCAAAGTATAAATTTCACAAACATGCCCACCACTTCATCACTTATCCAATTCGGCATCCTCCACCGGAATATAAAAAAAAAAAAGCCTAACATCAAAATTTCAAACATAAAAATTATTCACCTAGGCTCCTGGCAGCACTCAAAACAGCGGAAAACGTGGAACGAAATCCTATGAAGTCATTGATGCCATCTCCAGACGAGTTCAAGGGAACGCGATCGTCCACTCTGTAGATTACTCTTGCCTGCGAAGGATACCACGTCACATCGCCAAACTCGTGATCAGCTCCAAATTGCACTATTCTGTCCTCTAAATCCGAATCATTTTTCTCCATATTTGTGATGGAACGCTTGAACATCGGTTCCAGCTCTAGTGTGACCTACCGCATACAAACACCATTTAGATTTAGATTCCATTGCATTGTATAGTATTGTGTTTCTTAACTAAAAGGATTCAAAGAGAACTAAAGGATATAAAAGGATCTCAGGGGTTGGAGAGTTTTTTTATTTTCTATAAAACTAGAATGATAACACTGAATTATATGACTGGAAAATTAAGAAAAAGTGAGGCTTCAACAATCATTACTCTGTTAAGTTATTTAATAAAAGTGGAAAATATGGATGTATATAATTGGCCTAAGATGATTGTTGCAGAGAAGCTAAAAGTGTAGGAAGAAAATTTGGAAGAAGCAAAATGACAAGTGGATGAGTAAATATAGAATTAATTGGCAAGATTGTCCTAATTCTAAAGAAAAGACAAAAAATTGGGTGTTTGATTCAGGTCTACTATGTAGGAAAAATAGGTTGGAAGAAAAAAAAGCTATATGTCAAAAAATTTAACCTGTCACAATTGCATGATGAAAAGACTTGTTTGGGTGCCCCAATCAAGGGAAAGGCTAAGATTTTAATAGCATAGCTGATGACGAGATTTCACCATCTTAAGTGCGAAACAAGTAGATAGAAAGGTTAAGATTTTAATAGCATAGCTGATGACGAGATTTCACCATCTTAAGTGCGAAACAAGTAGATAGATAACCCTTAAGGAAAAATGGAAAAAAGAATTTGTATTTTTTGTTTAACCAGAAAAGTTTGAAGCCTAACGGTACTTCATCATGAAATATCCTGCTTATTCAGTTGGAAAGTACTCTAAAAATAAACTGTTTGAGGAAGCAAAATTTCACAAAACTACCCATTTTTTGTAAACTTGAGATTGGTAGTTTGTTGAAAACTTGAGATTGTGATATCTTATTTGGTGGGGAGTTGAGGTCCGTTAGACAGCTGGGTCTAGATGTAATTAAAATATATGATATCATTAGTGATTTTTGGTGAGACTGTTACCTGAGAAATGGCGCCGAGAAGTCCCAAAGAAACTTTGACCGCATTGAGATCCTTGTCGGCCTCCGTAAGGGTTATAACTTTAGCGTAGCCCTCACTTGGAGAGGCCGGAACGACTAATCTGATACCAACCACGTACTCGTGCACTGCGCTGCCCTTACGGAAGAGGGAACTCCCATGAGCTCCGGTGGCGACCATGCCGCCAACGGTAAGACCCAACCAGTATGGAGAATGAGGCAACGCAAGCCCCACTTTGGCAGCGGCGCCGATGAGTTCCTTGAGAGGCAAACCACTGTCCACATGCATTCTCATGCTCGATTCGTTCACCCAAATTACGCGGTTCAGATCCCGAGTGCTGATTATGAGACCCGAATCCCCGCCTGGGCACACCAGTTTGGGAATACTGTGAGAGTATCGGGTGACAACTCGCATCTTCTGATTTTTGCTGGTGGCATTGGCAACCGAAGCAATAAGCTCCTCTTCGGTGGAAGGAAAAACAACTTGTGCAGCCCTGCAGGTGCTTCGATCGGGAAATACCCCATACGCGTTAGAGACTGTGCAGTTGGTGGATCCGTTGGCACAGATAACCACAGGACCCGGAGGACTGCAACTTACACGGATTTCGGTTTCCTTAATGCAGCATAGAAGAACAAAAATATAATAACAACATCCATGACGCCTGACTATAGAATCCATAACTTCAGCGCCAAGAAAACAAAATATGTTCCACTGGTTGGTTAGATGGGGTTCACCGTTCAGGTCTAAGTTCTAACACTAAATTGGCTCTGCATGAGCCTATCATGTGTAGAAAATAGAGAAGAGTGCAATGCCTTTTTAGTATAGTTGGGGCCCCCATCGTTCTCAGTTGTCAGTGAAGCTTATCTAATACGAAAACGCCACTCCCATTACACACCACCGCCATATTGGGCACTTTTTTCCAAAGTATAATAAGTATTCGTTGGTGTTTATAATACAAGTGAGATTTTTTGCAAATCTATTCCAAATACTAAAATTTCAGAGGCCAAAATTAATGATGACACTTGTTTTTTTATTAAATTGTATTCTTAAAATTAAGAAAGCATAGTTGATAATAAAACTCATGATGGATGACAATGACGAAGAAAAAAGAAGAGTGATTTTAAAGAAATCACCAAACAAAATGAAGACCTGCAGAGAATTTATAACCATGAATCTTCAACTGGAGCTCATGATAGAGAGGTATGGCCGAGAAAAAGGATGAGTGCTTTTCAAAAAATGTCAGACTGAATAGACATTGATGAAATTTATAGCCGTTTTTTCTTCCAAATCTAATAAATATCTGTCAGTATCTATAATACAAGTAAGACTTTTAGCAAATCTATTCCAAACATCAAAATTTCAGAAACCAGAATCCAAACACCAAAACTTCAGAAGCTAAAATTAATGATAACGCTTATTTTTTATTAAATTATATTCTCAAAATTATGAAAGCACAGTTTGTAAAAACACCCATGATCGATGACAATGACGAAGAGAAAAGAAGAAGAGTGATTTTAAAGAAATCACCAAACATATCTTCAGATAATTTATAACCATGAATCTTCAACTGGAGCTCGTGTAGTGGAGCTCATGATCGAGAGATATGACCAAGAAAAACGATGAGCGCTTTTCGAAAAATGTCGACTGAATGGACATTGATGAAATTTATAGCCGCATTTAGTGAAGATTCAACCCACCCTATGATCGAGGAGGACTATGACAGAAAAGAAAAAGCATAGTGCTTCTTAAATATCCCCCAAAGATTTTGTGAATCTCCGTTGAAAAAAAGATTCAACCCTTTTTGTAGTGGAGGTTATGATCGCTCGCTATGAAGAAAGGAAAAGCTTCATGTTTTAAAATAAATTTAGGAGTGTTGGTAAAGAAACTTTGCTTTTACATAAGTGATAGGAGTGTTTTGGAATTTAGAGTGTTTGATAAGGAAACTTTTTTGCTATCTAAATCATAAAATGATTTTTCAAGAATTTAGCAATTTTTGGATGGCTGCCTATGAAGAAAGGAAAAGCTTTAATTTTAGTAGTATTTGGCAAATAAATTTTTGTTTTTATATAAATTAATGAAGGATTTTGGAATTTTTGTTTTTATATAAACTATTAAGGATTTTGGAATTTAGTATTGTTGTTGCAATAAGGATAGGGTTTATTTTTTTTAATTAATTTTAAAATAAAAATTTATAGTTAATAATGTGGAATATAGCTTATTAAAAGGAGAACATTAAATTAATCTACATTTATTTTAATTTTTATCTACTAAGTGCTGAGAGAGATAAAATCTCTAGAGATGCAAATCTCTTTTTAAGTGAAAAGAGATTTAATCCCTGGGCATTTAGTAGATCCAAAATTAAAATGGATATAAGTTGGTAATAATATATTTGAAATTATTAATTTAGTGATATAATCTTACCATTTAGAGGTGTAGTAATATCATCACATACACGATTAAAAATGAAATCTAAAATCCTTTTAAAAAAGATATAAAATAAAAATTTCCCACTATATTTATTATTCCAAAAAAAATTGATAATATATTTTTGTATTAATATTTTTTTTTTCATGGGAATTTATTGGCATAGTATTGCTTCATACAATTTAGAATGTTTAACTTTGAAAAATATTTATTTATTTTTCAATATTATAGAAAGACTATTTTTCAATCATTTAATTAGATGATAATATATATATTTATTTTTCAATATTATTGAAAAAATATTTTTCATTTAATTAGATGACAACTTTAAGGTTAACTTTGAAAAATATATATTTATTTTTCAATATTATTAAAAAACTATTGTAATCATTTAATTGGATGATAACTAGAAAGTCTTATTGCAACCTTTGCACAATATAATGCCATATGGATAACTATCTCACGTATTTTATGTCATTAATTATGGATACGGTTGCAATATTCATGCATGATTTCTAAATATTTGTGTAGTGATATTTTATTTTTAAGCTTTGCAAGAAACTCATCCAAAAATAAAATTCTTGAAAGCCACTCATACTCCGGTAAATTAAATATTTACCACCAATTACTTCCCACCATAATTTAAGTGAGGCTATATTAAATATTTACCACCAAGTACTTCCCACCATAATTTAAGAAATCTCTATATAAAAAAAATGGATAGGAAAAAGTTGTGAATAAATATACCTACCACTAGTTACTTCCCACTCTTATGTGTAGAATCACTATTTAATTTAGCATTGACCAATGTAAGTATTAATTTTTTATGCAATTTTTCCTAAAACATAATTTCTAACTTGAGTGGACTAGACTTATGAGATAAGACATTGATAAGTGTTTCTAGTGAAAAGATTGAAGATTGACTTTACTACTAGTTAGTCATTTGGTCTTATATAGCTTCTTGCAAATGAATGACATGTAACAAAAAAAATTGAAAATAATGCTAAAAGATCTTGCTAAATATTTTTTCTATATTTAAAATTTTAATTAATTTTTCAAATAGAAAATTTAAATTTTATGAAAAATATAATAAAACTAAATTTAAAAACCTATATATTACAAATTCTAATGATAAATAATAAACTAAAAAATATGAAAACATGTTTATGGACATGCTAATATGTTGAATGGATGCATGTCATAACAATAACTTGTAATTACAATTCAAATGAATTATTGTTCATGAATCCTCGATGGGGGTGTCAAAACAAGGGAGTATGGGGATTAGGGAGGGTGCTCGCCACCCTACCAATCCTCTTGTCAATTAAGAAAGGCGGTGTGGCATCCGCTTGCCATGCAACCTCGTGCGAGCGATTATGTTAAGGTTAATGTGCAATAAGGTCAATTTAATGGACGAGGCATTGGATAACTTCGTCGAGGTGCAAACACATGTTGTGAAGTTATTATGTTGGTTGCATGGTGGTAATTTTGGTGTGTGATTTAGAGGGGGAGGGGGGTGCAGGGGTGGTTCGAACTCATTCTACCTCAATCAAGAAGGAAGCTAAATTGCATTGGGCTCATAGTTACTCACTCCGAGAGTGGTTTCTGGGGATGGTATCTTTAGAGTTTGGGGTGACAATAATGGGGGAAGATTAGTTTAGTGGAAGTTCAATTGGGATCCTGGCATATGGAGCTATTTCCTAGCGATTTATGGAGGGGTAATTGATCATGTAACGCCTGTGTATGCAATCGACATGCAAGACTAGTTTCTGAACTCGACCTACAATTCCTATGCCTATAGAAAATATGGATTTGTGGCTTTATCCCCCGGTATGGTCTTATAGTTTCTAGGGTGTATGGTTGTAAAGTAAGTCTCCAAAAGCGTTGGATTCCGGCTAGTATTCTTCTCAGTTTTATTTCTTTGTGTCAATATGGGGTTGTTGGGGTTTTGTTTCTTTGTTGGGGGGTTGAGGGGCTTGGCCAAAGGGAACTGTGCCTGCCCTCTCACCCATCCAGCTGAGCTAGCTCTTCAGTCCTTAAAGTAGTCGTATTTATGTGCATTTTGGTGGGGGTTTAGGGAGCTTCCAGTTTAGTTGGTTTGTCCTTGAGCTTATTTGAGGTAGAATCGAGTCTCTTTAGCTTATCTTTGGCTCATTCTAGAGGTTTTGTTGCTACTATAATTTTACGGGGTAGTGTTGGTAGTTTTGGAGCTAGAGTTAATAATGCAAGGGCTTTGGATTCATATTTCAACCACCGATATCATATCACCTCCTTGTTGGTTTGTTGTAGTCGGCCCGGCCACCATGGGACTTCCTTAGAACTTTACCCATGGTGCTCAATGACTACATTATATTTTGGCTTACTAGGTTGTGTTTGGAGTTTTTATTTATGTTGGAGGTATCAATCAGATTATGTTTTTTCAAACTTCTCTCAGGTGCGTAGATAATCAAAGGTGTGTCTACACTAGTTCTAGAGCCGCCTAGATGGCAAGGCCTCGCCAAGGTGGGCACGTGAGAAGGGAAATGGGCAAGAGGGGGCTACAAGGTAGGCATTTGTAGAGCGACCCTGGCCAAGGTGATGTTGTAGACCCCATTCTTTCTCAACCACATTACACTGTGGAGCCCCTCCTCCCACACACTTCAAATGATATAAACAGTTTCATAAGGCACATCACTCTTACTCCGGACCACATTAGTAGGGCTCGAAATGTTGAAAAAAACTTGTCATAAGATTTATGAAAAACCTCCAGCGTAACTAATGGTAGATGCATCATCGCTTGTACTACAAGGAAAAGACCCTTTAGTGGAGGTTTTTGCGAAAGCCCCTATTAAAATAGCCCAAAGTTTTGTTTGCAGTAGAGGTCACTAGCAAAGTTGGGCGGGTGGATGTTTAGCGGATTTTTTTTAACGATGCATCTATTACACTAACGCATTTATGTGTTACTATACCTATATGCATCGATGCTTAATAGCATATGGTGCACTAAGGCAGGGTTTTTTTTATTAAAAAAAAAAAAAAAAATTGGTACACTAAGTACATAATGCACGTTGGTGTGTATAATGTGGATAGAACGAGTAAACGGTTATATTTAAGAAAATGTCAGTCATAAAAATCATTTTGCCTAGTCTGATGCTATAATATCACGACGTCCCAGTGCATAAACCATATGGAGCATCGTTGTGGGGTTTTTAATTTAAAAATGGTGGTGCACTAATTATATTATATGCACTAATGTCGTTAATTGAACTAAAGGCCCCGGTGCTCAGTATAAAATGATGCACCATTGCAGGGTTATTTTTTATATAAATAAAAACCAGGGTGTGCTCTGTATATAAGGCACACCAATGCAAATTATATTCGATAACACGAGACAAGGATTAAATTTTTAAAAAAAGTCAATCGTAAAATTCATTTTCACCATTGATCCAGGTGGATATTGGTGGCCACCCACCTATTCCACCTAGACCTCTAGTCGGTTTTATCTGTTTCCTTGATTATAGCAGCATTTATTATTTTGAGCATTTTTTTGGGTCCTGAACTTTTGGCACTGTTTTGACCCCCCTAAATGACATTTTTTGAGGTACACAACAAGTCTGTGTTGTGGCTATGAGTTTATTGCAAATCCTATAGTATTCAAAGAGATATTTCCAATGAGGTATCGTACATGACAAACGAATATCATATGACCAAGTGATGACCCTGAGAAGTTGGTTGCCCAACTAACCCCAATGGGGCCCACAAACTCTTGGTGTTCCATCTCTTGGGGTTAGGTTTTTGGTTTTTTAGGGTTTTCCCTTGTTATTCAATAATAAAAAGGCCTTCGAGCCTCATTCTAAAACCGTGTAGATGCGTGTAGCTGCCACATCTCTTCTCATAGATAAGCTACCATCACTCAAGCTAGTTTATTTCCATTCTGTATGTAAGCATACTTCAGTTATTTGATATTAATGAAATGAAGTTTTATTTATGTTGCATCTCTGTGTTTATGTTTGTATCTATATTATGTTGTGTTCCTGTATAAGTCTGGATTGGTGGTATTAGAGCAGTTTTATATTTCTTTGTTTTTCTTTGCATGTCCCCAACGAGGTCAGGGTATAAGGAGTTAGGGCTCAAACTGGTTGAACCTTTGTAGGACTAGCCCCACAAACCCCGATGGCCTCCCATGGCGGAAGAAAGAAAGATGAGGGAGCAGGAGATCCTTTCATAATATTGTTCCAAGAATCCCTTGAGCAATAAAGGAATGCGATGATGGATCATTTTTCCCAGATCCTTCGACGACTACCCACAAGTGACACATCTTCATCCAGTAGCTACTCTGCAGGCACTACTCCCTTTAACGTACAAGTCAATTTTGAAATTCCTATATTTGAAGACCAGATAGATGCAAACATTGTAGATAGATGGTTAAATATATTAGAAGGATATTTTTCAGTTCATGACTTTTCCAATCGAGAAAAAATTACTTTTTCTCTTCTCAAATTCGCCCCCCATGTCAAGGACTAGTGGGAAACTACTTTGAACAGAAGGATGAGAGGGAACCCTCACTGTTTTTAGTCGCACCCACTTGGAATTCGTTCTGAGATGCCATCAAGGAACAATAATACCCTGCCGGGAGCTATGAATATAAATACATAAAGTGGACCATGTTGTGCCAGGGAGGGGACCAAAACATGCTAGAGTTCACAAATATTTTTCATACCCTTCACACGAAGTTGGGGATCAGGTATTTTGAGCAGAATTTGGTACTAAATTATCACGCCTATCTACACAAGTACATCTAAGACGAGATGGATTTCCTGGACATATCCTCGCTTGGCACCCCCTGACGATACATTGTCAAGATCGAGCAAAAATTTAAACTATAGAAGAGAGACTTTGGATTTGCGAATTTGAAGCAAGGGAAAGATACCCCCAGACCACAGAAAAAAGGAAAAATCCAAGGTGGGGTGACCCAAGACAACCCAGCAAAGACACAAGCAAAGAAAAAAACCACGAAGACAAAGAAGGACACAGGGAAATGGTGTGAGTTCCATAAGATCCCCACTCACAACATAAGTGATTGTTGATCCAAGCAGTTAATGGTGGTCCAGTTGAAGGCTTCTGAATCATGTGCATGTTTTGACTCTGAGTCATAACCCGACAAGGGTAATGACAAAGGAAAGCAGATTATTGACGCAAAGTCTAGTGCCAACATTTCCACCACCAAGATCCAGAAGATTCAGCCCAAAGATCTAGAGGAGGGGGAGTAGATATTCCACTCACAAATGTGGGTGAAGGGTTCTCCGTTGCATTTCATTGTCGACAGTGGAAGCCAAAAGAACCTCATTTTTGCAGAGGTTGTGAAGTAGTTGGGCTTGTCGACCACACAACACCTACAATCGTACACCATCAAGTGGCTTTACCAACAACAATGTCTATGCCTCAGCCAACATTGTCACCTTCCCTAAAACATCAATCCCTTCACAAATGAGGTACTTTTTTATGTTTCTCCTCTTGACGTTTGTGATGTATTATTAGGCGAACCATACTTTTCAAAGCTTCATGCTATGTATGAGTCTAGGCCTCACATTGTTATTATTTCTTTGGGAAATAATTTATACAGGATACTGAAGGTAGCACCACCTACCACGATCTCTTTTATCTACGCAAAGTAATGCAGTTAGATCATTTCTCGGGCTAGGAAATTTATCTTCCTTATGATTCACCCTGAGGGCAAGAAGAATATTGTCATGGCCTCCAGACATGGCTCCTTCGCATGGCAACAACAGATGGACAAGGTCGTGGAGGAGTATAGAGACATCTTCACCTCACCCACAAGGGTACCCCTACACTATTAGGTCAAGCACTCCATCGATCTGACCTCAGGCACGCCGCTAAACTATGAGCCGATCTATTGACGCTTTGTTTTGGAGAACAATAAAATCAAGAGGTAGATTTAGGATTTGTTGCATAAAGAACAAATCAAGCCAATTTCATCACCCCGTGGCAGCCCGATCATGTTGATACAGAAGAAGGACGGGACCTGGAGATTTTGTATTGACTATTAGGCACTGAATAACATCACTTTCGGGAATAGGTATCCAATCCCATGGATTGATGACCTTCTAGACTAGCTCAAGGGGGCCAAATATTTCAGCAAGATTGACTTGAATTTTGGTTATCACTAAGTACTAATTGAACCCTTTGATGTGTGGAAGATTGCCTTCAAATGCAAAGAGGGCCTTTTTTAAGGGATGGTCATGCCTTTTGGGTTGACGAATTCCCCCACAACCTTCATGAGGTTAATGGATGAAATATTTGCGACTCTTCACCAACTCATTTGTCGTATTTTATAAGGACAAGATCTTGATCTTTAGCTAGAGTTGGGAAGAGCACCTCCACCATATTTGATAGGTCCTCCAAACCATGTGAAAACACAAATTGTGTGCCAATTTGAAAAAATGCACTTTTTGTATGACCCAAGTTCAATATTTAGGCTACATCATTGAGGCGCGGGGTGTGGATGTGGACCCAACCAAGATACAAGCTATTTGGGATTGGCCAACCCTAACCACTCTAATAGAGCTCCGCATCTTTCTAGGTCTTTCAAATTTCTACCGCATGTTCGTGTTAGGGTTCTCTCATATCACTTGGCCTTTGAGTCAAGTCACCAAGGGTGGAGCGAAAGAAAATCTATTTTAGTTTGAACCCCAATAGAAGTCATTTTCCGAGTTGAATCATCGCCTCTGCTTTGCATCAATGCTCACATTACCATACCTGTAACATTTTTTTGTGATTGAGACTGATGCCTCTGACTATGCTATTGGTGCAGTTCTTACTCAGCACGGGAATCTAGTGTAATATCATAGTGAGACACTTTTAGACAAAATCTGAAACTATCCCACCTATGACAAAGAGATGTATTTCATTGTGCAGGCATGCCGACAATGGAAGAATTACATTATGGGGAATAAAACAGTCATCCACACGAACCATCGCCCCCTACAATTCATACAAACACAAGTAAAGTTGCAAAATGGTTGCCATCAAAAATGGTCCACATACCTGCAACAGTTCCATTTGAAAATTAAGTACACGAAGGGAAGCATCAATAATGTTGCAGGCTGCCTCAACCAACCGTCGATCATGGCACTGACCACTGTGTTCGACTCTTGTGGACACGAGACTTCAAGGTGGTCACATCTTTAGAAGAGTGATCCAGAATTCGACAACAAATACTAAATGCTCCTAAGAGATAAGAAAGTTCCTGATTTTTACCTACAGGGTACACTGCCATGCCACTCGGGACACCTATGTGTTCCTTCAAGAAAGTGTACCAAGATGATTTAGGAGGCACACTATAGTCTGATCGCTAGAAATTTCGGAATAGAGAAAACAGTGGTAGTGCCACAAAAGTATTTTTATTGGTCAAAACTTCGATAGAATGTTGGGAAGTACATTAGATCCTGCACTTCTTACATCATTTCCAAACCAACCTTCAAGAAGAAATGTCTATATACTCATCTTCCTACTCCTAGTCGACCTTGGTAATCTATATCCATGGATTAAATGTCGGGCTTTCCTTCTACTAAGCATGGAAACAACTGTGTTTTCGTGGTTGTCGACAGATTCTCTAAGATGGCCATTCTAGCAACCTGTAATAAGAGTATCATAATAGAAGCCACTACAAAGCTCTTCTTTGAATGAGTTTGGGTACAGTTTGGGATCCCACAGTCCATTATCTCATATCAGGACAACAGGTTCCTAAGTACACTTTGGTCAAGCCTCTAATCGATGTTGGATACCAAGCTCACTAAGCCCACAACCTTCCACCCCTAAACTGATGGCCAAACAAAGGTTTTCAACAAGATGATTGTGCACATTATGTGCATGTACAACTCGAAGCATCCACGCATATGGGATGAAATCCTCCCCTATGTCCAACACAGATACAATAGAGCTCAACTGGCCATAGTCCCTTTCAGGTGGCATTGGGATTCTAGCCACTATGTCCCATTGATGTCATCATACCATTTGCAACTATTCATGCAGATTTGGCTCATGTCTAGGCTAAAGCAGACAAGGATAGTAACTTAATTGAGCGCATTCAGCACATCCTCTAGTAGGTACATGACATATTATACCGAGTCAGTGCTAAGTACAAGCAGTGTCATGATCAACATTAGGTGCCACATGGGTGTCAGGTGGGTGACAAACTTTGGTTACATTTACAGAAGAAGCACCTCGCTGGACCCCATTGAAAACTTCACCCGCTTTGATATGGGTCATATACCATCACCGAGGTTGTAGGGGAAAATTCCTTCAAGCTCAATATTCCATCATTCCTTGGCCTACATCCAGTATGCAATGTGGACAGGATGCGACCATACTTTCCCCTATTATTGGACACATCCAGCATTGCTGAGCAGCTGACACCAACATAGCTCAACCCAAGCTAAATCGAACAAGCCACAATTGACAAGATTATGGACACACAGATCAATAACACTCGCTAGCAGAGGATCCAACTATATCAAGTTGTCAAAGAATAACAATTCCTTCACCAAGGCAAGTGGTTCACAAGGGACCAGGTTAAACAAAAATTTCCTCACCTCATGGAGGTTCTACACACAATGGGGACCATTTCTTCCTAAGGGTGGAGGACCAATCTAGGTGGATATTGGTGGCCACCCTTCTATTCCACCTACACCTCCAGCCAGTTTCATTTGTTTCCTTGATTATAGCAGCATTTATTATTTCTAGCAATTTTTTGGGTCCTGAAATTCTAGAGTTTAGGGAAGGTGTCAAAAAGAAACAATTTTGGTCTTCAACAATTATTGCTGCAAAATATTCAAAATATAAACTTATAAATTCTAGAAGAACAACAACCTTAAAATATGTTTTCAAAAGGATTTTTTGGTGATAATTCCTTGCTTTTGTATTGAAGAAAGCAATACTAAAAAGAAGTGATAAAAGATATCATAGAAAAAGAAAGAACACAAATATAAAAACAATGTGAACAATAAACAAACAAATTAAAGGAAAATAGTAAAGGGTAAGAACTATATGAAAATAAAACATATGTACAAAATTTGTGGCGGAATGATGATTTATCCATGTAGAAATTCCTTATAGATTCAAACTGCTAATTGTAATTTGCTAAAACAATAGACTTAAATCTACTCTACTAACTACGAAAGAAATTAAATGGTCGCAAAATCATGAAGCATAAAATAGAAATAATTCAATGAACACATTACACAATGATTTCCTGGGGAAAGCCATAGCTAAAAAACATTTTTTTGAGGTTCGTAGCAAGCCCATAGACTACTACAAATTTTGTAGTAATCAGAGATATCTTTCCAACAAGGTATCACACGCACCAAATGGAGGTCATATGACCAAGTTATGACCATAGGAAGTTGGCTGCTCAACTAACCCTAACGGGGCCCACAAACTCTTAGCATTCCATCTCCTAGGGTTAGGGTTTTGGTTGTTTAGGTTTTCCCCTTGTTGCTAAATAATAAAAAGGCCCTTGAGCCTCATTGTAACACAGTTCAAAAGCATGTAGTCACCACATCTCTTCTCAAAGATAAGCTACCATTGCTCAAGCTAGTTTATTTCCATTCTATATGTAAGCACATTTCAGTTCTTTGATATTAATGAAATGATGTTTTATTTTGCATCTCAGTGTTTATGTTTGTATCTATATTCTATTGTGTTCTTGTATAAATATAGATCAACCATTTCGGTGCTATACTTACATAAAGCACCAGTGCTTTCACTTTTTACAAAAGCCTCGACATGTAAAAACATGGTGCACCAGGGCAAGGTTTTTAATTTAAAAAATATTGGTGCACTACACATATAATAAGCATCGGTTACTTTAATATAAATGTATGTCATGGTTCTTAATAGACACTGGTGCAAATTTCGAGGGATAGTTTTTTTAAATAAAAAAATAATGGTGCGCTTAGTAACACTGGAGCACTAGTGTGTACTACTCGATAGGATAGGACTAGTGTAAATTTAAAAAAATATCAGTTATAAAATTCATTTTCACCATTTCGGTGCTATACTCCCACGAAACCGTGATGCTTTGACATTTTCAGAACACCCCAGTGTGTATACAACATGGTGCAATATTGAAGGGTTTTAATTTAAAAATAGTGTGTGCTAGGTGAAACTAGAGAAACAATGTATATACTAATCGATAGCACCATACAGAGGTTTGATTTAAAAAAACGTCGATCGTAAAATTCAATTTCACCATTTCAATGTTCTACCCCCTAGAAGCATCGGTGGTGCTCTTGTTTCAACGTGTTGTGGTGCGTAAATAACATGTTGTACCGCAGTAGGGTTTTTAATTTAAATAACATGTTGCCTACCAGATTTCAATTGAACATACAACATTTCATAATCTAGTCTTTAGTTTTAGAAAAACTGTTGAATTTCATGTTCCAAGACCTATTTTATTTTATTGTATTTTAGTATTTATAGAACTTATGAGTTGGTACAAAGGGTCCAAAATTAGTGAATACTACAAACTTGAATGTTTTTAATCAATTTAGAAATGCCATCTTCTTTCAATACCATTTTCAATGCTCATGTGGAATGAATTGTGGCATTGATGTCAGTGCATGGTTTTAATTACTTAATAAATGTTTCTGATTTTATTCTATGACTTGTGTTGTTTGATTCCTAATGAGTGTTTAATGACTCTTTTAAGATTGCTTATAAAAAAATTTCAATTTGCATATTTTTATAGTCATAAATTAGAAATTGTACATTGAAGTATTCCCAGAGTAATCAAATATAGGCAAATTTCTCTCCTCTATGACATAGAAATTGTTATTAATTTACTTTAAATTATGCATCTGTAGATATTCGAGAAAATACTAAAAAAAATGGTTGGTTGCTTTCAAAATTTGAAAATGTTTTTGGAGATTTTATTTAAATGTTTAGCCAAAACTTATATGTTTAGTCTTGTGAATTCAATTCCAATTAGGAAATTTTTGTTTCATGATATTATGTGTATGTTATGCTCATGTAAACCCTTTGATTGCTGGTATTTAGATTTGTTAAAAAATTTGTTAAATGAGCATTGTAGTTGATATTGGTAAATACATAATGTACAAGAATTTAGAGCAACTGTTTGATGAACAAAATTTCAAGAAAATATATTTTGTTTCTGTATTGCAGATATATATGTTAACATCAAATAGTTCACAAATTCTTTGTATTGCACAACCTTTTCCCTCTATATGTCAATATGCATATGTCAGTAATTAGTTTATAGTATAAGCCTATGAATCATTGATACCTTTCTCTTGTTCAATGTTTCTAGTATCTAGGTGTTGTTTTAAGGAATTTATAGCAGTAATTCTTACTGCAAATGAAACAATTATAAAAAAAACATGTGCAATTGTTTTTTCCATATTAGACATATCGAAACATAGTGCAAGTGTGCAAATAGACTCAAACAAGCAGTCACCATAGTCATTGATATTTTGTCCATAGATCTACAAATCTTGTTCAAGCAAGATTTGCTCAATTGACAATATGTAAAAGTGTACAAGTGAGAACTTGTATGCACATTTGCATGGTTTAGTTGCTTCATTTTTTGAAGCTAGGATATCTATTGTGTTATGTAACATAAGTGGTGCAAATTTTCCACATACCGAATTTTGATTATCTTGCAAAATATTATATTCATGGTTATCAATGGTTGGATTAAACTGTAGATCTTAGTTAAATTTTAGTTCTAAATAAACAACGGGACCTTGTTACGAGTTCTATGCAACCATACGAAGAAAACATAATAATAATAATAATAAATAATAATAATAAAAAATAATAAATATATAAATAATAAATATATAAATAAAATTGGAAATTTGATCGAGCATATACTGACTTGTTCCAAGAGGATTTTTGCCACCTGTGAACAGTTACTTTTATAAATTGAATGCAAGCATATTAATTGTTCCAATCATAATTGTATCTTGATCCCTTTTCACATTCACAGTGCTTATAATATACCAAACTCATGGATTTCTTGTTAAAATGTTTATCACTATATATGGAACATTAATCTTACCATTCTTTTGAGCAATGTTATAGAGGCTTCCTCAACAAGATACATTCCACTAGTTCTTGTTGCATTGTTGTTTTTTGTTATGTATCTATGTAAATATGTCCATGAAAATCGGTATGCCTATAAGATGAAGCACAACATGACAATGAATTCCATGTTGAACTTCGGTTGCACACTGAGTATGGCCAGTCACAGCAAAAGAGTTATTATACACAAATATAGTTGTTAACACTCAGGTTGTTCCCTTTGACTCCTAAGGGAATACAGCCGAGGTAACCATAAACCAAGCTTTGGACTGCAGGTCCTAGCCTACCAGCAGCCAGAGAGGGCTCTCTCCTTAGGATTTAGCTTTGTTTAATGGATGATTTTAGGCTAGATATGATGTATATGAGTTTTGATTTAGTTTGGTGGGATGGTTGATCTATTCAAGCAGAGTTGGCATGCAAAGTGTAAGAAGTTCAAACCATTGGGCATGGAGTCAATGAATGTGAACTTAAGGGTGTGTTTTCTTTGGCAGAAGAGGGGAATATGAGGCAAGATAGCTACACATGGCACAATGATTAATGCTGGAAACAAAGATGGAATGGAGGTTAGGGGATGAGAGGCAGTTAAGAATTCTCTTTCCCAGC
>APFE031326963.1:5869-22336 GCA_000404065.3 Pinus taeda
CTAACCATCGACAGGTTCGAAGGGGAAGCGACCCACCCACCGTAGATCTAGGGTGCGGGCAATCTCACGGATGGCAAAATAGAGAAGGCGGTGGAAGGATAAGGGACGGGACCCGCTGCGGCTGTATTAATGATTAAATTTCGGCAGGGGGGGAGAACCTTAGGAAAATGGGTTTTTCATGTAGGTTTGCGGGTTATGAGCGAGTGGGTCAAAAAATGGGGGAATTTTAGAATAAGGGTGGAACACGGGTCTTGTAAGGTTAGGGTTGAGGGGAAATGGTTGTTAGTGTGACCAGATGTCAGACTAACTCCAGTTAGGAGGCGGATGGGTTAGTAGGAGCCCTAGATGGACTACTGCCTCCCGAACTTAGAAGAATATGGCTATAGTGCCAAGGAAGGGATATTATTATTTATTGGGATTTTATATAGTTTTAATAGCAAATAGGGATGGGAAAGTAGTTAAGGAGCTATATAGTAGAATTAGGAGTTAATATGACTTGGTTAAATGGAAATGTAAGGGAAATGATGCCAAGTTCAAGATCTGGAACTTAGATATGTGATTTGAATAGGATATGGAGAAATGATTTTATACAAGAAATGTGGCTTCTGTTCATTGAGGAAAGTCAAAACTTAACTTGATATTTCAATCAAATGAGCTGAAAGCAGGACTTGTTGGGCAGATCCCAAGGTCCTTAAGGAGATGTTAGTAAGTGATTTGGGAAATAAGAAGAAGGGGGAGTTAGAGATGCCTTTCCTAATCTGATTAAAATGAGAAAGTGCCACAAAATTGTGATCTGGATGAATATAACACTTGAAAATATGAAATGGATCACATAGCTTGATTTCTGCAACCACAAAACTACTTACCCAACCTACTTTACCTAGCATTTTTTCTTCTTTTGTTTTGGGTGCACTTGAACTAGCCAACCCAACTTTTCAACTTTTTTCTTTTAACTGGCCTCCTATCTACATCTATACTTATTTCATCCAGGGGCTCAGGTTAGGCTGTTGAGCACCCTTGCTTCTCTACCTATCTAAGAATATGCCAAGATTAAGTTGTTTGGACAGATAATGATTCTCTATATTCTACAACAGGAAATTGAAACCTAGGGAGACCAAGATTAAGCTATTTGGACCTCCTTTTAACTGAAATTCTTCAAAAATGGAATAACTCATCAAAATTGGAATACAGCAGTGGAACTTAGGCTAGCACACTCTCATGGCATCCTTCCTTGGCCTTTTTTAGCAAATATGGAGCATTGTAGTATGCACAGTACGACATATTTGGCAAGTAAAAATGTCGATCATGAAAGATGAATAACCTGTTGCAGCAGGAGGCTAACACACAACACCAACACCACAATGCCAACAACATTGACCTCCACCCTATGTCTTTCTTGTTATTGCTGTAACTATGACGTGTGCCCAAACTTCCTTACTTTTTAGTCAACCCAATTGGATAGGGTGGCCACACCCAATGTTGGTCTTCTTGTATTATAAAAAGTATATACAATCCTTGGGAATTTGCATAATTCAATCATCCAAAAAAACTCGTATTTATTAGTTCCATTGTGCATATCTTACGGAAGTCAAATTATAAAGAATTCGTTAAACTTGCAAAGCCTTATTAAGTGAATTTATGAAGTTATCTTGTGTAATGTTTCACTTGTTTTGATGAGTAGAAAGAAGAGTTATCAAGGAAAAACATGATCCGAGTGAGATATTTTAAGCTTACACAACAAAAAAAATAATTGTAGATTTTACTCATGGAGAAGGACCACCAATCTCAAAGGAATGTTCAATTCAGGTAAAAAGTGCATATTTCTATTAACAGTTCAAGACATCAAAGCAAACATGTAATATTTATATTAACAAGTAAAAAAGGTACATACTTTTATTAATAGGTAAAACAAACATGATTATAATGATGCCCAGATTGAAAATCAATCTTTGTATTTTGTTTGCAGCTTCATTAATCTTCGACGAAGAAGTGATTTCTCCGTTTTTTTCCCCAAGTTGCCAAGAAAGACAATAAGCATTTCTAATGTAGACTTCACTTCTGGACTGTCATAACCAAACTCCTTTTCTTGGATTTGTAAGAGCCTCCAAATGAGGGGATCGGCTTCATGATCCTTACCTAGAGTATGTTGTATCAAAGCTAAACAATCACAAGCCTCTCTTGTAAAGAAAAGAAGTTTCAAGAAATAAGCTCAGAATCAAACAGAAAATGGACTTTGTAACCCAGAGTGTGGATCTCATGACATAGAATTGAAAAGACATATGTCAATTACCAAGAAGAAAACACTAACTCACCAACTGCAGGACTTTGTTTATCAAAGGATGCTTCACATATCCTCAAGGCTTCCTAAGCTAAATCCTATACTTCCCTATGCCTCCCTAGATGATATAAAGTTGTTGCAAGACTCAGCATAGGAAATGAAATCTCTGGATCATTAGGAACCAAGCTAGCTGAAAGTATTCTTAGACTCCTAAGAATATATTCGGATTTCTTAAATTTTCTAGATAAAGCATAAGATGTTGCTAGGTTCTGAAGGTGCACTGCCAAAGAAGGATGATTCCTTCCAAGGGCTTCCTCCTTTATGAGTAAGTTCTGCTCCCACAGCAGTTGGGATTCCTCTTCTCTGTAAACAAGTAGAATATAATGAGCACATCATAAAGGAACAATAACATAAAATTGACTCATGCAACCTGAAATTCCTCGATAGCTTTCCTTTACCAACAACATCAAAGATCACCCAAAATATGATCAATTTGAAGGGTTGTGGAGAAAAATTGAGAGCAAGTTGTTAATGCCCTTCCTCCTATGGATGCAAAATACCAAGGTGTTGATAGTGCTGCCACTGAGTCTATTTGGTTTGAATAGATTTTGACCAAGTCTATTTTTCAATGTTGCAAACATCGACATCGGGATAAAATCGACAAGGGTTCGGAAAACAAAAAAATTGTAAAAATCAGGAAAATATCGATAAAAAATTGGCAAACATCAGTAACATTAAGATACCATAAAAAATATCTTTAAAATTCGACAAATATCAGCTAGGCCAAAAAATCGTGATTTTGAGATAAAATCGAAATGTTATCGAGATGTTCGCAACACTCGTTTTTAGCAAGAGAAACCTACTCTAATATGGGGCAATAATCAGAGTGTTATCCATGTTATCAGGCAGCCGGTAAAGCATCAACTTCCAAAACTTGTAGAATTCCATATGCATTACATCGAACAATTGATTAATGATAGGATTATTGATTTGCAGTTTTTTCACACACTGAGATGCAGGTTGCTGACATCTTCACTAACCCTTGACAAAGTATCATTATGTTCAACTTCATACCTTGCTTGGGGTGAAGTAAATTGTCCCTAAGGTGTGGGTAATCTCAGTCCCACTTTCTGATTTTTTTTTTGTTCTGAGCACTTTGTACATGGTACCTATCATGACCTTGTAGCCAAGACTCATTTTGAGATTTAACATATTTTCCATATGTCCCTAAGTTTCACTTATGATGGGGCATTAATGTACATACATCATGTAGTTAAGTTTATTTAGATTATAGTGTCTAATCCTGTGCATATTGGACTTATCACTGATTGGTAGATGAGCAAGCCAACCACTTATATTTAATGTCATGCCCCTCTCACTGTATTATAAATGCACATGATCTCTTGTAATTTAACAGAAGACATATATTCTTTCTGTTAGTTCTGCATTTTTTGTTATTATTCTATTTTGTATGGATTTAAATATTACGATTGCCATTGTATGGCAACAGTGGAGATGATTTAGATTCCTTTTAACATGATCTAGAGAGGTATGCTCCAAGAAATTAATTAATTTTTTCAAGTATCTTTGCATTTTAAATCCTTTTGAAACCTTGTGCTAAGACCAGAGACAACCAAAAATATAATTTTTTCAAATATTATAAAATTGGTAGTGCCGAGTTCTAACCTGTACCATTTAAGAGTTCGTTTACTACCATTTTGATTTCCCACCTAAAGCAGTCACTAAACATTACAGTAGTGAAAGTGAACTTGAGAAGTAGCTTTCTACTAGTATTCACACATGATTGCTAAGGAATACTAGAAGAGAGCTTCTTCTCAATGATGTTGTCAAAGTACATGTTTGTACTTCTCAATGAGAAAATATTATAAGCAAAAATGGCATTCAAAAAATAAATCTCTATGAAAATCCCATGCTTGTTTAGGGGTGCACACAGATTTGTTGTCTTGTCACAGAGACACTTGGAAAACCAAATCCATTTACGTATTGTAAGGCCTGAATTAGCCTTCAAAACATTTCCAAACCAACCATGGAATGTTAACTGTGCATCCATACCCTTAGATATATCCATGTTAACTTTGATGTTCAGTGTCTAATCACTGTGCATAATTTACTTATTACAGCTTGGCAGGTCAACTACCCAACCACCTATATTTAACATTGGGCTCCTCACGGTCTATGTCATAGATAAAGGTGATCTCCTTGTAATTAAACTTATATAACTCCATGCAAACAAGGAAGAACAACAACATAAGTCTTCCTGTCAGTTCTACTTCTTTTGTTGTTGTTCTGCCTTGCCTGTATGGAGCTCAAGTTAATAAATCAGCCTGGTCAACACTCTTTGTTTTAAATGTGGAGGCCACAGAACCCGGAAAAAATAACAGAGACTCAAAACCAATTTAAGGAACAATATTATCACTGTCTATAAAATTTGTTGTGTCTGGAATACAAAGCAAGACCCTCCATTCATAGCAAACTGGGAAGAGTCCTGCAATTAAGAATTCGGTTGGCAGATATACCAACTAAGGATTTAATGTATTACCTAAGTGAACTTAAATCAAGTATGTACACTTTCACCCACTTAGAAAGTGGTAGAAACATTTCACCAAAGTTTTCTTCAAAAGCACAATCATTAACTGGAGAAGTCAACTCAAAAGAAGTAAAATCATATGAAGATCAAGATTCCAAGGGGCATGCTCATTAAATTGAACACTCCTAATGACTAATTGATGTGTATCTGGAACAAGAAATTTACAACCTTTAACATATTCTGGGTAACCAACAAATATGCAAACCATACATTGTATGTACATTGCCTTGCATTTTTCTTTGGGGGTTTGGGCCCAACATTGCATGCAAAGACTCTGGGATAGCCAATAGAGGGTGTCCATCCTCTCAAGGCTTGTTCTAGGGACACCCCTTGAACAGCTTTTGTGAGGCATGCAATTTTGAAGATATTTGGCACAATTGATGGCTTCAACCCAAAACTGCCTACAAGGACCTCTCGAAGGGATCATGCAATTTGTCATCTCTATCAAGCTATGATTCTTCCTTTGTTGTGGATAGTAGGGCATAGTATGTTGTAGGGCCTTTTCCTACCTTCATTAATCACATGAAGCCCATTATCCATCAATAGTTCAACATGAAATACTTGAGGCTCTGTCACTACTTTCTTGAGATACATATCACTTGGTTTTCATCTAGGATAAGCATCTTGCAAACTCAAGTATACCTTGGATATCCTGAGTAGATTTCACATATTGGATTGCAAACCTACACCCACCCCCTTTTCATCAAGGGTCATGTTTTCAACCAAGTGTTTCCACTCCTTTGGTTGACACTATGTGGTATCAACAACTCTTTTAGTTTGCATATAGGATAGGCATATCTTTTAGTTTGCATATAGGATAGGCATATCACAGTTAAACTGTGCCTTTGATCTCTTTAGCAGATTTCAGAGATTGGATTGCATATTTACACCCACACCCTTTTTGTCAGGGGTCAAGCTGTCAACCAAGTGTTTCCACTCCTTTGGTTGATGCTATGTTGTATCAGCAGCTCATTGGAGGCATTTTGTACTTGACTCACAGTTGTCGAGATATCTCCTATATAGTCGGTTAGTCTCCTAGTCATGAAGGAACCATAAGAGCTTCATTATAAATCTACATTCAATATTATTCTGATGGTAATGCAAATTTATTGGGTTATACTGACTCAGATTAGGTTGGAAATATTGATTATTGCAAATCCAACTCTGTCTATGTCATTCATCTTGGATCTGGTCCTGGTTTTTGGTCTAGCAAAGAGCAAGTTGGCAATGCCCTTCCTTCTATGGATGCAAAATATAGAGATGTTGATAGTGCCGCCACTGAGTCTATTTCGATTGAACATATTTTGACCAAGTCTAGTTTTCAGCAAGAGTAACCTACTCTTATATGGGGCAATAATCAGAGCGTTATCCATGTTATAAGAAGCCAGTAGAGCATCAACTTCAAAAACCTATAGAAGTCCATATGCATTACATCTAACAGTTTATTAATGGTAGGATTATTGATTTGCAGTAGTGTCACACATTGAGATGCAGGTTGCTGACATCTTCGCTAACCCTTGACAAGTTCTCATTATGTTCAACTTCATACCTTGCTTGGGGTGAAGGAAATTATCCCTAAGGTGGGTGTAATCTCACTCCCCATCTCTGATTTTTTTTGTTTTGAACACTTTTTACATGGTGTCTATCATGACCTTGTAGCCAGGACCCATTTTGAGATTAAATATATTTTCCATATGTCCCTAAGATGCACTTATTATGGGGCATTGGTGTACATACATCATGTAGTTAAGTTTATTTAGATTACAGTGTCTAATCCTGTGCATATTTGACTTGTCACTAATTGGTAGGTGAACAAGCCAACCACCTATATTTAACGACAGGCCCCTCTCATTGTATTATACATACATGTGATCTCTTGTAATTAAACACAAGACATATCTTCTTTCTGTTAGTTTTGGATTTTCTGTTATTATTCTGTTTTTTATGTACTAAAATATTATGATTTCCATTGTATCATAACAATGGAAATGATTTATATTCATTTTATCATCATATAGAGAGGTATGCTCGAAGAAATTAATTATTTTTTTCAAGTATCTTTCCATTTTTAAACCTTTTGTTACGACCAGAGATAGCCAAAAATAGAATTGCTTGAAAATATTGTAAAATTGGTAATGCCAAGTTCTAACATGTACCATATTAGAGTTTGTTTACAACCTTTTTGATTTCCCATTAAAGTAGTCACTAAACATTGCAGTGAAAGTGAACTTGAGAAGTAGCTTTCTACAAGGTTTTGCACATGATCGCTAAGGAATACTAGAAGAGAGCTTCTTCTCAATGATGTTGTCAAAGTACATGTTTGTACTTCTCAATGAGAAAATATTATAAGCCAAAATGGTGTTCCAATAATAAATCTCTATGACAATCCCATGCTTGTTTAGGGGTGCACACAGATTCGTTGTCTTGTCATAGAGACACTTGGCGAACCAAATCTATTTACATATCGTAAGGCCCAAATCAGCCTTAAAAATCTTGCCAAACCAGCCATGGAATCATCCTAATTAATTTTAGTTGTTTTTTGTAGACCATATGAATTATGGTATATAAAACTAAACATTGTGTTGTCCCCCAATTCCATCTGGAGAATGATTATCCCCTAGTTTTTCCTAGGCTGAAAGGGAAGTTTTATTAATGTATGTAAGAAACTTTTCTAACCAATATATGTATAATTCAAGGAAAGGAATAAACATCAGTATAGTGTAAAGGATAAAAAATATGGTTTTCAAAGTTAGAGTTGAATCTCAATTGGAACCCCTAATACTTAATAAATGACACAACCACATATGACTGCTAAAAGATCACATCATTAATAAAGCATTAGTACATTGACCAAATGTTAGATAACATGATAAATATTGCATAATTTCCTTGCCATGTATCTTATTTTTCAATATTCTTGTCTTTATTCTCTCGTTGCTAGACCAATCTCTCCCTTACTTGCCCCTCCTCATCCTAATTTTTCTCTTAATACCCTCCCCAGGCAACGATCTTTTCTTTCTAAGAAATTCACCTCTTATCTGACACCTTCTCCCAATGCCTCATCAATGCACCAGGAGTCAATGAGTGGATGCTTACTTTCAAGGGAGCTCTAGAGCCCAACAAAGAGCATCAAGCTTTGCCCAAAGGTATCTAGCCAATACTCCAAAATATATTAAGGATAAATTACTCAGGTATAATGTGACATAGCTAGGGGATGTCATTGTTTGACAAACTTTGAAGTGATTTGGGAAATAATTGATTGGGTTCCTAATACAAGGCATGCCAGAGTTTCCTATACTCAATACATATACATTTTTTATATCAATTAGCATTTGAATCTCTTGCTTGGTCATGTCTTGCTAGATTGAAATAAGTCCAAAAAGAAAATCCTAGATGTTCTCTTGGTAGTAGAAAGGAGCCAATAGCGATGGATACTTCAAACTTTTTCAAATCCAAATGAAAATTGCTAATCATTCTAGTTTTTTAACTTACTTTTGTCAATATTTTTATTTCTAAGTTAGCTGATAGATCAAGCTTTCTAGCCCTGTAGGATAGTTTTTTGTTTCTTTGATGAAATTTCAAAGACAATTTGTTTGGATGTTGGAAAATTTATGGTTTTGTCAATGGTTTGGTTTCCCAAGTGGAAAACCAAGGCAAACCATTAACTACTATGATGTTTTTCTTCAAGGCTTAAATAGATTTTTACTTTACAAAAAATTAAAAATAAAAGACATGAAAAGTATTGCAAAGGGGTTCCTTTTTAAGGCAGGACCAAAACATGGCAAAAGCAGGCCAAAAATTTCCCAAACCATATGGGTATCCAAACCAGTTGCAAGGCTACCTAAAAAGCTTAGAGACTTTTGCGAGCATTAAGGTAGCTCAGTAAGCTGATAGGCCTAATGTTGGACATTCAAGAGGTAGAAAGAATGGGATATAGAACCTTGAAGGCTGAAGCCTAATTGATAAACATGGATATGTCATCGAGCAATAGGCTATGTTTTGGCCATCCCCTGCTCCTTATGAGCATACTTAGATCCCAACAAGCCACAACAAATCCTATTGCATGGAAGGGGAGAAAGACTTAAATTTACTCTCTAGAATTCATATGACCATAAAGAGTTACCAAATTTTTTTCCAAGAAGAGTCAAAGTAGAAGCTTTATCTGCACCTAAAGATAAGATTTTTTCAGTAAGTAGAAGAATCCAAAGTTTTTTCAAACCAAAACCATCTTATATGGCATCATCAACTAGAGCAAAACCACATAACGCAAAATCATGTGAGTAAGGTCTTCTTATTAAAGCCATACAAAATCAAAATCCCTATAAATCCACATGTTGGACAACGGATTCATAGGCATGCAAACTTGCATGTCTGACATGTGTCAAACATTCCAGCCCCAGCTACCCCTACATATACACTAGTCGAGGCACCAAAAAATTTCAAAAATCTATTCAGATGTGTTTGATGTGTAAGAAATGTGTCCCAACAGATCAATAAAGTGTCCCAACATGTGTTTGATGTAGCTCCTTATGTCTGCATGTCTTATTTTTCTGTAATTTTAATATATTTTTATTTCATATATATAAATAAATTTATATATTTTCACATCCCCTATGTCTTATTTTGGGGGTTCTATTTGTCCTTTTGTCAAAGGATGTAGCTAAGAAGAAACAAAGGTAACCATGCTAATCCGAGAGCACTTCATAGTGTTTTTCTAGATTTGATAGCAAGGGATAATGTATTAAGAGGAGGTTGATGGATTCCTTATGTCTGCATGTCTTATTTTTTCTGTAATTTTAATATTTTTTTATTTCATATATATAAATAAATTTATATATTTTCACATCCCCTATGTCTTATTTTGGGGGTTCTATTTGTCCTTGTGTCAAAGGATGTAGCTAAGAAGAAACAAAGGTAACCATGCTAATCTGAGAGCACTTCATAGTGTTTTTCTAGATTTAACAGCAAGGGATAATGTATTCAGAGGAGGTTGATGGATCATTTAAGTAGGATAGATAATATTTGAAACCAAGCTTTGATCCATTGTAAAACTCCACCTTCATAGCCTATGTTCCAGTAAGCCTACTAAACTTATATTTGGGATCCTAGTGAAGCGTCACTCTTTGAAAGAACAAACAAATGATAAAAGGATAGCCAAATATGTTATACTCGATCTGGAAATGGAGGGGTTACCAGTTTCTCTTAATTTAAAACTCCTTGACCATGCTTAGAAGTAGATAGTACACTACAGAAACACTCCCTTGAAATGTAAGCCTTACTTTGAATGTGGAAAAAATCAAGAAATCTCCCAAGAATGGAGAAACGAGATGCATTAAAGCCATACACCAACTGGAAGATAGCAAGGAAGTGTGCCAAAAATTTCAAAAGGGAAGTTAAAGGGTGAAAACCCACTTTAGTTTTACAAACATATGAGGAAAGGAACAAAATCATTAAGGAACACATGGGCAAATAATTCTTAGATATCAACCTAAGAAACAATAAGTTGAGTAAAAACGAGCTTCTACTTAATCTGAAATTGAACCCAATCCATAAGATGAGGAGATCAAAACATAAGAGCACCCAACAATGTTTGCTATGGACATGTCTTTGGCAATTTTGTAAAAGCATCCTTCAACTTCTAAGTGAGGAAAAGGATAATTAAGAAGAGCCATAAATTACATTGAACGAAGATCAAGAAATCAAGCCTAATATGAAAAAAAATTATATAGCCACATAATCAACATGACAAAGCATAAATGTTTTGCCTAGATGAAGAATGGTGAAAATACATGGAAAAATAGTTAAAAACAAGATATTGAAATTGGCTGATCAAGCTCTCTGTCGAGGTTCCATCTAGAAGTTAAGAGAGGGGGTAGCCACAATAATGACCTGGGTTCAAAACATCGTTTGCCCACATTATGTGTATGAATTGGCTGGATTAACAGCCCCAAATTTACTTTAAAGTGGGGAGAGAATCTAAATATCATGGCTTATTTGATGTACACATTGACTGCATTCAAATCAAGTCTTAGGACAGATTTCTAGAATTACTGATGTCACAAGGATATCGGTTCTCTTGTTCTTCGAGAGTGTAAGGTCCTTATATGGTAGATGGCTTTGAGACAGAATATGCATACTATTTATTTTCTTGCAGGAATGAGTGCACTTAATGCCACAGTGGCAGGGATCAGCGCAGAACTAAGGTTCATGAGATTGAATTGTGAAGATTCCCTTGAAGCTCTGAATTGTGACAAGTCCCTTTCTTACTACCATTTATACTATGCAGTGATATGTTTTATTGAGATTGAAAGCCATCGAAATTGATATAAGCATGATTTGAGGCTCTAGTTTGTTACAGTATGTTGGTTTGACAGCAAAACAAAGTTGCCTTAGATATGCAGAAATCTTCAAAGCCAATGAATGATGATTATTGTTGAGTAGAGTGTTCAGACAATGTAAAGAAGTTTCATAATCTTACAGCAGGGTCTAGGGCTTCATCATTTGAACATTTGAAAGTGGCATGATACTTATTTCAAGAAGGATAACATCAAAGGGTATCATTGACAACATTGAATACAATAGTGTCTTTGCAGTTATTGACCTATTGATTTTGATGTATGTCAAAACTGAGGTTGAATAGAGGGTACTTGAAAAATTGGTATAGTGAAGCACATTAGTCTGCCAACCTATGATACTATTTGCGATTGGGCATCAATCAAATTGGCGGCATTTAGAGTTATGCTTGTGGAACATTTGGTCCTTGGTACGTATTGGATTCTCTCTAGATTATCTAGATTCCAGAGTATGGTAGATGATGTTAGGAAAAATGATAGAAAAGGCTAGGATTCTAAATCAAGATTACATAAGAAACCCTGACATAATCAGATTTGAAGCAAGCTACTCTAGTAGGTCCTAAAGTAGTTAAAATTTGGTAATAAAGTTCTCAATATGAGCAAACTTGAAAGTCTCTTTTCTTTTCAATTAAGAGAGAGCCAGCCCCTTTGTGCAACCCCTATAATCATAAGGAACAGTGGTTGGATCCTTGGAAAGCCCAGATTTTGTGATGCTTGAATAAAAGGGACCTTCATAAAATGGATTGGTAGCAATCATGAAGTAGCTGATTGTCTGAATGACCTCATAAAAGGATTTCTTCACCCTGGTTAAAGAAGGATCAGGATGATAATTTTTCCAATTAGGAAGCTTTCTAATACAATTGCAGTATGATAAAAATCCCATATTAAAGAAGAGGGGCGGATTGATGAAAGCTTAAGGCAGAGCTATAGTATCCCTGGATGTCTCTAATATTTTAACTCTAATGATATGTTATCTCTCCTAAGCTGCATATGATTGTGGCTCATAAACCTAAGAATACTGATAGGAACGCTAGTAGATTGTAGATAGCTCGATATTTAGAAGAAGTCATGACCTCGGGTGCAGCGATTATCAAATAATAATCCTCTCATTGAGAGGGAGTTTATTTTTTAGAAAGGTCAAATTCCTATGCTCTACTTCCGAACCATGTCACATGGTTCGAGTTCGAGTTTAGGTTCGGTTTGAGTTCGAATTTTATGATGAGTTCGAGTGAGGTTCGGTTTGAGTTCGAATTTTATGATGAGGTTCGAATTTTATGATGAGGTTCGAATGAAAACTATGAGTTTTGATCTATGCACTTGGTCAATGGCTATGAGGTTCGATGAGGTTCACTGAACCTCAAAAATTTTGTAAGGTTCGCCAAAATTCGAACCTCAAGGTTAAATTTCGATGAACCTTGTGACATAGCTTCCAAAGCATAGAAAATTTATGGATCTTGCTATTTTGGTATATATCTTGCTACAATTTATCACTGCCTATTGTCTATTGCAATGTTGCGAACATCAGCATCGGGATAAAATCGGCAAGGGTCCAGAAAACCAAAAAATTGTAAACATCACGAAAATATCGATAAAAATTGGAAAAGATCAACGAAATCAAGATACCATCAAAACACTGGTTAAAAAAAGCAAACATCGACTAGGCCAGAAAATCGTGATTTCAAGATAAAATTAGGATGTTATCAATATGTTCGCAACACTGGTCTGTTGTATTGTGCCAGGAATTTGAACTTCAGTATGAAGAAAAGGCATAAGCCCAAATCTTGGAAGAAAGGTTTGAAGTCTCCCTAATTTCTTACCTCAAGAAGATAGGAATGTGATAGGATCCTCTCATTGATTGCTGATGTTTATGTCTAAGGATGAAGCTTTTTTTAAAGTTGCCTTCGAACTTTGAAGAAAATGACTAAGAGACTAATTATTACATATTGAAGAGTTGTCTGTTGGATCTTCCCAGCAGTATGACAAAGAGCACCGCCAAAATCATGGCTTGATTGAGTGCATTAATAAACTATCTACAAAGTGGATGGATCTAATGATGAGCAGGTTGCCAGATAGATGCTTTGCACTCTGAAAAGACAAGTTTAGGTTGTCATCTGCTTGAGTAAGAGGGAGTAAAATCAATCAAATATTTTCTTCATCAAGATATACAAGAAGAAGAGGATTGCTAAGTGTTTCCTACTATATATACATCTATATGTTGTTGGATGGAGCTATGAGGCTCCCAGTGATCTAGTCTTGACTTTCAGAAAGCAGCTTATTCCCTAAGTGAAGGGATCCTTGGTCAAGATTGAACAATTAAGCTCTGGGAACTTCTAGGGGCTTGTTGTACTTATTGAGCTATAAGCGACCATAGGGTGAGTGGTTCATCTTCCCCTATTTTTGATGACATATGAGTAGGATGAGTGGTTCACCTTCTCCTATGGCATATGAGTAGGATGATTGGTTCACCTTCTCCTATGGATACCCCAATCAGAGATGCTTATAGGCATCTGTTGACATGTCGATGGGACATGGTTCATCCTTTCCCCACATGTAGTATGTTTATTCCCTATGATCTACGGTTGACATGCTAGTGGGATGTGGTTCATCCTTTCCCCACATGTAGGATCCTTCCTACTATTTTTGATTTGCATGCATGTAGGACGTCATTCATCCTTTCCCTACTCTCGGTGTTTTGCATGCCTGTAGGACGGGGTTCATCCTTTCCATACGTATGACTATGACATGTGTTTGTAGGATGTGGTTTCTCCTTTCCCTACAAGCAGTTGTGAGCAAGATGTGATATCTTCTTTCCCTGCTAATGTTCTTACATCATCCTACCCATGTAATCCGGGACACATGGGAAGTACCTCTCATTTGGCCAAGGAGTTGGAAAAGGTGGTTAGGGACCATAGCACTACCGATGGACGCATCGTGTACTGTTGTACTCCCTATGACTAGGGTGCATGGTGTTCAACAGCTTGATCTGGGATCAAGGACTAACTTTTGTCAATGGAGAGTGGTAAGGTCTTGTGACTCACTCTCAATCACTTCTTCTTTATTATTATTTCATGGTTCAACAGAGAAGAGTAGAACAGAACAGTGATGCAGAGATGGTACATGATGACAGGATGGTATGATGATGACAAATGAATTGGTACGTGGAATGCTCCCTAGTTGAGAGGGAGTGTTAAAATTGGCAACTAGGGCCAAATTCCACTTTGGACAACTCAATTGATGGAGATAATCATTCAATTGAATTCCTCTTTTCAAGAGGACAAAAATCAACCTAAAGATCATCAAATTTGGTAAAGAAAAAGTGTGATTTTGAATTTATGTTTCTCCCATATAAATTTATCAAGGTCGACCTCTCCTATATGTCGGCTCACCTAGTCCAATGGTCACGTCTCTTCAACACCATAGAATTGTATATAAGGAGGTGCCTTTCAACCTCATTTGACTCAACAAAAAGGGCTCTAATATATCTGTGAGATAACCACAACTTGAAGGAGATAGGAGGACATGTATTGGGTACGCTTTTGGTGTGTTTTTCTTTCCATAGGTTTGACCTTGAAGCTGAATGGCAGCCATAGGTTAGGGCAGTGGAGATTAGTGAGCTTTCTCCATTAGTGAAGTATGAGTCTCCTTGTAATCATTTCAGGAAAGCCACAGGATGTGTGAGTCTTGGACAGAGGAGTTGAAGGGTTGTTCTATGAAGCAAAACAGGCCGCATATCCTAATCCCAAGTACAGTACACATGGAACCTTGGTGAGGGTTGTTTGTTGCTCAGAACCTTAGCCAAATAAGGTTAGATTCACCTAAAGGAAGGACCATAAAATTTGTCTCTAGATTTGGGCTATATAGGCAATATATCTTCAAGCCCTAACTGCAGATTTACGACCACGGAACTTGTCAATGCTTTGACTAGGCTTCACTACTCAAATTATGGCACTGTCTTTGCCTCTTCATAATCAGCAAAGGAAGCCACTTTAAGTGAATCAAGTCTGAGCTCTTTTGGAACCTGTTGATTTGTTTCTTTGAATTCTATTGTCTATTTGTTAGGGAAAAACTTGTCTGCTATTATTTGAAGATAGAATTACAAACTTGTATGGGCAGTATATTTGGCATATGGTCAGTGGTTCTAGTCATCATCTTGGCAAGTCATCCTTGACATTGATTTTACTCTCATTCTCTCTCTCTATTGAACATTTGATGATTAATAATAATAAGAAGATTGATCAAGGGTTTTCCCCATCTTGGGGTTTTTCCCTGGCTTGAGCCAATTTATTATGTCCTCTTGTCTTGGCTTGTCTTCATTATTTATTATACATGTTCTTCTCTCAATTACCGTCATCATGATAATGTTTCACATTATTGCTAATGAGTTAATAATTGGGCTAATGAGATATTGAAGCTTTTGTCTTCAGCAAAGAACATGTGATCCTAAATTTAACAGTAAGTGACAATGTCGAAATTACAAGCTGGTCTCCAGTATGAGCACAAGTCAGAGGGGTTGTCCAACTATAGTCCATGGAAGGAAAGGATCAATTTGGTCTTGCAGGTCAACAAGATCTGGGAGTTCATCGAGAAAGCCATCAAGAAGCCAACTAACCCAAAGGAATTGGAAGTGTCCAGGAAGAACACTGCACATGAGATGTGGATGGCTCTTCAGAATTTGTTCTAGATTAAGAACAAGAACCAAGTACTGGTATTGGAGGATAAGTTGAAGTCCACCAAGATGATACAGGGTGAAGGAGTGACTTCGTATCTGACGAGATTGTCTAAGATCAAAGATGAGTTTTTTGTCATCAGTGTGACTATTTCAGATTTTGATATGGGGAAGATGGCTTTGAAAGGGCTCACAAAGGAATGGAAGCCCTTCATCTAAGGGATTTTTGCTAGAGAGAGGTTTCCATAGTGGAATAGGTTATGGGATGACTTCATTCAGAAGTAGCTGTGAGACGAGGATCTTCATCCGAAGAAGAGGGCTTCAGATGATGACATGGCATTTGTAGCATGAATGAAGGGTAAGCAGAAGAAGGACTTGAGTAAAGTCGAGTGTTTCAACTGTGGAAATATGGGATTATTTTTCATCGAGATGTCCAATGAAGAAGAAGGGAAATGACGAGAAGAAGAAAGGGAAGTAAGTCGTTGTTGTTGCCACTTTTTTTGAGATAGATGCTCTCACCAGGAGATTGGAGGAGGACAACTTTGCTATGATCTCTCATTTC
>APFE031326964.1:8810-18823 GCA_000404065.3 Pinus taeda
ATCTAGTTGCTGACTTGACTATTTAAGAATTATGGTATTCTGAATGACATAGGTAGAGAAGAGCCATATGAGCAAGCCAATCATCAACCCTGGAAGTGATAATGTGGCCATATGGGATGCACCAACATCTCCCCAAGAGGAGAAAGGACTAGTATTTCCTCCAAGGGAAAATCCTTGGTTGGTAGACTCCATTCTTCTCAACCTAAAGACCAACGAGGGAACTTGTGATGTTATTTCGATTAAAATAAATTTTAGATGCTTTGACACAACCTGTTTTTTCAATTTTAAAGAGTCGAGAAAAAATAAAATATGACTGTAGTCGCCTTCGATTTTTAATGAGCCTGAAGTGACAAGTGCTCAGATGGACATTTTCCTTTAAGGAGTCTGAAAAGGAATGAAATAGACTTCTTTGGAAATCTAGGCAGAGGGGAATACCAAACCAATCACAAAACTGCAGAATACTTTTTACGATATGGCAATCAATCTTCCCAAATGTTGTGTTCAGTGCATTGCGATCGATAGGGCGGCAGACACGACTTCCTAAGGATAAAGGATGTAGCCTATTGTGGTCTCCCAATATATACTCAATGGTACGTGGGAGCACAAGTCTGTACTGGCACTTGCCTACTCAGAGTGGAGGAATCACCCAACCAACAATGAAAACAACAGTTACCAGGTTTTACGATGCCGGAATACATATCTAGCCTAGACCTTTAGATGTTGCGCGTTAGGTTCCAAAGAATTTTTAGATTCATTAAATTTATTTTATAGTTGATCTTGTTTAAAAATTTGCCTTTTAGGTTCACTACGTGATGTGTATACAATTCCTAAAATGCAATCTAAGATGATAAACAACTGTTTAATATTCTTTTGGCAATGAAAATCCTAGCTACTAAGGAAAGAAAGTTGAGATTCTTTCAACAAAGAGCATATAGCACACACTAAATGCACTGTCCTAAATCAAACCAAGCAGCCTAAATGAAAATGCACATGCATGTATTTGTTTTCAGCCTTCTTAATGTATGAATGACGATAAGAAATCTAAGTGCAAATCTGAATTATTTTCAAAGTGACAATACTTAACAAATTTCTTTTCAAAATGAAGTGAAGATAAGGGCAACACTTTGTGATTTCGAAATGAAAACTGTTTTTCGAAACTTTAAAACTACTAATTCAAATCATATACGAGAGTAACAATACGGTCAACTATCAAGAACAATGGGATTCTCTTCTATAACTAAAAACGACACTTACGACACTTTCATATTAAGAAACGACAGTTCGACTATGCTACTTCTTTGCAAAAGAGAACTGAAAATGGCGCACAATACATAAAAACACTTATAGTTCCTTGCACAATAGAGGCGGAATGATGTAAGAGAAGGGGGTTTTCAAAGAGATATGCTGACCACAAACAGCAAAACTCCTGAATAGAACTGAAAATAGTGAAGAAAAAACTAAAGTCTAAAGGTAAAGTTAACCTTCCCTGACCAGTGCACCTGTCATGCAGGGAATTCAATATTCAGTGCATCTACTGCACACGGGAAGTGCGATGCATATAGACTGCCTTGAAGGCAGGGTGCGATGGTACCAGTGTGAGATTTTTAACCAATTTTTACTCACAATTTGCTATTTAGTTCAGGGATTTAGGCCGAGTATGTGATGTTCAGTAAATGTAAATCATAGGGGTTGATCTAAGGAGGTTACTAGAGCCACCACTTAGGGCAATTAGAACATTTGTAGATCGATTGTTTAATTCATAAACAAAACCTAGAGATAGACTGAAGCAGCATTGATCTACTTTGCATTTGTATAAAAAATGCAGTTCGAAGGCTAGCTGGCTTGACTTCAGGCTCCATCTGTAAGTTTATAAAACAACAGGATAGGATTAACGAAACATATATTCGCTTCCGGGTGAGTCACATTTTGTACCAGGAATAGTTTCCACTTGGTATCTGCTATTCACTAAGACTAGTAGATCTTAGAAACAAACAAGTAAAGTCTACTTTCATTTTCCTTTATGAAAATAGATAAGAGTGGAACAAAGGACACCAACCTTAATCTTGCGCTTGGTTCCTTGCTTGATTCCTCTCCTTCCTGATAGATATTTTCCGCTTCTTCTTCATCTGCCCAACTTCAAAGATCACCTGTGGAATCAAAGCAACATACTACTATCGACTAATAGAGATCTATATTCATAAATAACATAGGACCAGATATATGTTAACCATACAAATGCATATACAATCAAACATACAAGAATATGGAGGAAAACTTGAATAGCTTTATTAATATCAAGAAAAGCAAGAGGATTACAACCAATAGTTCTGACCCAGCATCATCCTCCAGCAAGAAAGCCCTTCTTCACCTCAAGTAAAGCTCAGATCACCCAACACTATGATTTTTCACCAGAAAATCAACAACACTTCTCTACAAGATACAAGATTCTAGCCCCTGGATCTCTGTGATGAGGGATCCATATATAGATGATTGTAGAGAGGTGAGTCATCTTTTGGGGTTTTGATTAGTGTCTTCTCTCTGATAGTTCTTGATTCCACTTGGAGAGTGATGATCTCTTACTCATCCTTGGTCGAAAACAGAGAGGCAAGTGTCAGAGGGGAAGCTTTTGGAAGATTCCATGATCTTCCACCTCGCAAACTGTCTCTGCCATTTGTCCATTCCCGACCATCGCACCCTACAGAGGAGCCATTCAGTATGCATCGCACCCTTTACCCTGGGAAGGTGATATGCATCGCACTCTCTGCACTGGGTATTTAGTATGGTCTAGTTTTGACGATTTCTGAGCAGTTTTTAGTGGAGAACTTCTGGGAGATGATGTAATCAACTGACCTTGTTCCTTTAGGTAGTGAAGCAACACTTTTAGGGACTTAAGAGCCCTCAGTTTATGGACATTTATGATTGGGGTTGCAGTGCCCAAAAATGTCTATAACAAAGGTATGAGAGGATAGGATGCATATTAACTCATTCCTCATCCATTTTTGAGCTCATTAGAGTTGATAAGTGACATAAACTTCTAGAATACTCCAAGAGATAATAATATTCACCAAACCCTATGTGAATTTTGCTTAATCTCACCTAGCGCAAGTCAAAGAGGGCCTAAGTGCTCTGCAGAGCACCCTGACATGGACTTAACTTCTCTGCAGCACACCCTTACATGGGCATACCTTTGCTGGACCCCTTAGAGATCATTTCAGGATGTCTTCAAGTCATGAAATTGTTTGGGAAGGAGGCATTCAAAAGGTTAACTTGTTTAGGGCATGTAGCAACTAAAATTAGGGTTTGATGAGACCTAAAACATTGATCTGGATGATGGGAGTGATATGCCCAAATGGATCTGTAACAGTTGCCCCCTAAAGCATGAAGTCAAAAAATGTAAATTTCGAATGAAATGCTTTACAATGTGATGAGGAGGTTTTGAAGTGGAAGGTGACTTGCATCAATTACAATACATATATCATGATATTTTGATTTTTTTCATGAATCGCTGAGGGAAGGCATACCCATGCTCATCATATAAACTTTCGTTACATGTACATAGACAGCCGTCTACATATATAGACTAATGAATGGATGATCATCAGTGTAAGGCCATTGTACATATGATTTAGTACTCCTAATATCACAGCTCTAATGGATGAAACTAGATCCAAGGTCTTCTATCTTGTTCAACCATTCACTCAAGTACGAGTCTAACCATGTGAATAGGTGATCTGAAGTCGAACATGGGAAGACACTGTCTGATTACCAACCAATGATGTACTCTGTTAACAGACGCGAGAGAAATCATTGATAATGATAATGATCCTCAAGGTACTTTAGTACATTCTGCATGGTGTGAATGGATGTTTTGATGTCGAATACAATACAAAATCTTTTGGTCAAAGGTGAGTGATGTCAACCTATCGCCGGAAGCAAGAAACTTGCCATTGATGTATGCAAGCCTCAAGGTACTGGAAGGGTGCTTCTAAGTCAGCTTCTTGGATAATGTGCTGATGTTGACAAGAAACGACTCGTCACAAGAGGGCCTTGATGTATCCCACATCAACGACACGAAATGAGTGTAATGATTTTGGAGACAAAATTTGATTGACGACACAAGGTTCAGGAATGGTGGTCATGAAAATGAGGCTTATGGTATTACAAAGGATGAATTTTAACTGGATGACTTCTCTTGAACATGTCCGCGACACTGAAATGAATTGGTAGAATTGATCCAAAACAAAGTGATGGATGGTATGATAACTGTCAATCTCATAACCCAACCCAAGTAGTCACAGTGATGAAGTGAAAGTGTCATGTTCAAGAGCGACCTGCTACCATAAAGTGGCTTACCCCTTTTTCCATTTTCCCCAGTCATTGCTAACTAGTACCTCTTTATTTTTTATCAAGCTTGTGGAGGATAACATATGCTTGTTGTATAATTCCACCCTTCAGGTGAATCCATCACTATGTGATGGTTTAACGAGTCTAGCGAAGGTGAAACTCGGTCTTGTCATGATGGACAAGTTTGTCGCTATTTGATGTTTTAATGACTCTAACGACCATGATAACTCGATCCTTTTCATGTTTAGAGAGATTGAAAAGTGACAACAAGGAAAATCCACAAGTTATTTTTTGTATATTTGTCTCTAAAGTCCGAAAAAGTGTAAAACAATACAAGAGAGAACCTATTGACCATGTTCAATCAATGTATTCCTTTTTTGTAAATAATCTATCTCAGTTTGGAAAAGGGTTAAACATTTATTGAGTATATATCGTTTCCAATTCATTAACAAGCTGAAAAGGACAAGCGCTCGACAATATTTTCATATTTAGAGAGTCTAAAAAGAGCTTAAAGAGGTCTCTAATTTGAGGAACGAGTGGTGTCTAAGGTAGCAATTGGTTCTGGTGATGTTGGAACTTCTCAAAACATGTTGATAGAAGATAGTGACAATGGAAGGAGAAAAACCAAGGCTCATCTGACGGAAGAGGCTGATAGAATGGCAATTACGAGGGTTAAAATGGAGATGGATTCATTTTTACACAAGGTTGAACCTTAGGGAACTATGCTTGGATTCAGTTTACATGCCCTAAGCATGATGACTCGATTCTAGGTGCATGCCCCCCAAGCTTCATTGCATTCACCTAAGTAGACTGCTCGTGGCTATCAGGTGGATGGAATGAATGTTTACTTACGAGATCAAGTGAAAAACTCGACTAGGATTTTACGAGATCCAATCAAAGACTCGACTTAGAAATTTGTTCCAGGGGTCCTTGTTTCATTTTTTTTTTTTTAATGAGCTTGACACAAGAAAAGGAACTCTGCTTAGATTCCTTGTTTCATTTTTTAAGGAGCTTGACACAAGACAAGGAACTATGCTCTGGGACCTGTTTTATTTTTTAATGAGGTTGACACAATAAAATAACTATCCTCATATTCCTTGTTTCATTTTTTAACGAGATTGACACAAGACAAGGAACTATCCTCATAGGCCTGTTTCATTTTTTAATGAGGTTGACACAGTAAAAGAACTATCCTCATATTCTTTGTTTCATTTTTTAACGAGCTTGTCATAAGACAAGGAACTACACCCATATTCTTTGTTTCATTTTTTAATGAGGGTGACACAAGACAATGAACTATCCTCATATTCCTTGTTTCATTTTTTAATGAGGTTGACACAAGACAAGGAACTATCCTCATACCCTTTGTTTCATTTTTTAATGAGCTTGACACAAGACAAGGAACTATGCTCATATTCCTTGTTTCATTTTTTAACGAGGTTGACACAAGACAAGGAATTATCCTCATATTCCTTGTTTCATTTTTTAATGAGCTTGACACAAGACAAGGAACTATGCTTATACTCCTTGTTTCACGACCTATAAGAGGTAATGACTTCCAAGAGGTTCTCATCCTATGGGAGAATAATGCTTTGGAAGGGATCATTCGAGAGATCTAGTTCCAATGCCCCCAGTACATAATGTACAACATCACGGAATTGCTCGTCCGTTGATGTAGGCATAGAAAGGGTTGCCACATATATGACCCATGGCAGGGAAGATACCATTGGGAAAAAAGGACCATTTCGGGAAGATGGTTGACTGGAAGCCATATTTGGACTGCGAAATGAAAACTGGTCAACGGTGATAATTCTACTTTCATGCGGGAAACACATCACTCGAAAGAGTGTTGAAACAATAGCTCCCATGTCATAAACATAGTCGCGACCAAGAATTAAATTGTAATATAAAGGGCCTGGGACTACCATCGCATTCAGATGAATGATTTTTCCTCCCAAAGTAATAGGCAACTAAGGAAGAATCCCTAATGGTTGACTGGTTCCTTTGTTAAAAGCCAACAAATTCTAGGTAACAAGCACAAGTGGCGGCGAAACTAGAGACTCTGGGTTCGATCCCCAGTATGGTCGCTAGTTTGTTTGGGAGAATTTGGTATCTATGGATAAACACTAATTCCCTAGATAAGTAGCCATATCTAGAACAACAGTTTAAAGAACTTTAACCTTTTCTATAAACAATAGATAAGACAAAGAGAATGAGAGGACCTACTTATACTTTCACTTTCCTCTTGTCTCCTTTGTATCGGTCCTACCTCTCCTTCACGTACTTAACACGCTTGAGAAGTACCTTTAAACATCAACAGAAGACAAAGAACTATCAAAGCAAAAGATCTATTGATTACAATTAAATGGAATCAGATACATTCACACATATAAGCATTGTTGGGCATGGGATCCCCCAATGGAAGTTTTGGGGCTTAGAGCATAGATTTTTATCAAAGATTGTAATTCTGATGTAAAGACTTTGCATTTTGTGGGCGCAGAGCACGTAGTTTGTAAAAGAGTCATAGGGTTGTCCACCCTTAATTTTTTTAATTTAATGTTGGCTGTAGAGATTTACCCATGGTCTGCAGACCATGGGATTGTATAAATAGAGTGAGGCTCTAAGTAGTTAATCAATCAATCAACTAATAAGGGAATATTAACAAATGATATATGTGGATAGATCTAAGGAGAAGATTCTAGTTTTGGGTTGTAGAGTAGGAGAAGGCTCTGTAACTGAGTGCGCAGAGGCCTAATAGTCCGCAACTAAGTGCGCGGACCCTTGCAGCTGAGTGCACAGGGCAAGTCAAGTCTGTAATAGTTGGAAGTATTAATAAAGAGAAGTTTCATATCATTTCTGTGTATTTATTTCCTATTTTATGAATCTGTTACATTGGATATAAATTGCACTTTTAATACTTATATGATGCGCAATGTATTTATTAAGTGAATGCAAGTTAGAATAACTATTTATGCGAAGATAAGTAAGATCTGTTAAAGAATATAAGTAAGATACATGGTGTAGTTTGGGGAAATAGTGCAGTTTGTTTCCATAGCAGTGCAAAAGCATCTCAACCCCTAGTTAGGGCTACATGAAAGACGATTATAATAAATCACGAAGGTACTGAAGTTAGAACAGTGCGCAAAGCAACTTGCTTGAAGGCAGATCTAGTCAGACTAAATCGACATCTTAGACATCTCAAGGGCATACAAACTTGGTTCCAGCATCCCCCCATACTGCTTTCGATGAGACTTCAGTCCACGCTCTGCGGGCTGATGCTGAAAGGGCCAGAAGTGTAGGGATTTGTTTGGCTAAATAACTCTGAACCTGGGTCAGGCCCCCATAAGCCAACAAATGGTTCTGTTTCCAGGACTGGAATCTGCATAGAGATGTCTGATGTCGTATCATTGGAATCCAATTAAGAAAGAAATTGAAGGTTGGTTGGATAGAAGAATTCACGAGTTCGTGGCACAGAAGAACAAGAACCTGTGACTGTCAAAAGAGAGTGGTTAGACAAATATCTATATATGGAGATCCATGAAATCTTTTTTGCTTCCTTCACTACTTAGCTATACGAGTGGATCTCGAAGCTAGTAGATAGGAAAGGAAGGTGGAAGCTTGACGGTCCTATTGTGTGGACCCCAAAGTTAGTGTGAAGGTTGGAAGTGTTTGGTCAATTTAGTGTGATCTAAATTGCTATTTATATTGTCAACCCGAGGTTCGTAAACTGACGAAGTGAGGTGTACTATATGTACTTAGATAACCATTTTCTTAGGTTTTTGTCATTTTAAGCTTTTTAGTTTGTTTTTCGGATTTTATTCTTTTCTTAATGTGTGGTGATGAAAGTGAAGTGTGAAGTGTGTGGAGTGTAAATGGTGATGATTTCTAAACTTGAAAAATGTCAAAAGAAAGCTTTACAATAACTGAAATGAAACCAATTCTTAAGAGAAAACAAAAAGCATCAAAAAGCGAACTAATGGCAATGGCCCAGTATCCTTGCTGCTGAAAATGCAAAGAAAGCAAAAACTTGAAAAAAAACTCAAACTTAAAGTAAAGCAGCTAACTCACACTACTTGAGCTTTCTAGATCCTTTGCCCCTTAGCTCAATCTACCTTGGGGAAGTAATCATGAGCATAACAAGCAATATGATATTTAACTGTTCAAGAAAGTAAATTGCATAAGGAAACTAATCACACCACTTGAATTCTTCAAATCCTTTACCCCTCAGCTCAATCTACCTTGGGGAAGTAATCATGAACATAACAAGCAATATGATAACTAAATGTAAAAAGAAATTAATCACACTACCCAGACTCTTTTAGTTCTTTACCATTCAGCTCAATCTACTTTATGGAAAGCAACTATGAGTAAGTAATATGACATCTAAATCACACTATAGTTATTAATCTTCTGATATCCTGCTGATATAGTCATTTGACCACAGAAAGAAATCATAAATTGTTAAGTAGTATGATATATAACTAGCAGAAAAAAGAAATAAACAAATAACAACTTGAAAAGGACAATGCTGAATGTAAATTGCAGAAAATAAAGGTTAGCAGGAAGGACAAGATGATCACATATGCCAAAAGTTATTAAAGAAAATGAAAGATTGCCCGGGCTGCCTAAGAGAACCTGCAAAAAGCACTGATCAGTTTATAAAGATAAAGATATGAACAACAGAAACATAAAGCAACATATTATGTACAAGCTTAACAATAAAACAAAATCATAATGAAACTAAACAAATACTTTACAGGGCTTCAGCGTGCAGGGGCCCTCTGCCACTTCAACCAATCAAATGATCACAAGACTATTTTCAGAAATGTCTACTCACGTATTCAAATCAGCGACATATAAAACAGTGGGGTGATATAACCAGCATCGTGCGGAAATTATATAACAGTTCAGAAATTCTATGCATCCAAAAGTCTCTTTACAGCGTTTGACAACGCGTTATTTATAATGTAAAATTTCTACAGTTAACTAGTCAACCACTTATGCTATTAACTGCATGCCATAGACACATAGATCTCTTGAGCCGAGATCTAGTGTAACTGTCGTTATGCTTCTTAAATCCTGGAGTGGTTGGCTGTTAGATTCGTTGTTCAAGAACGATCCTTAGGTGTGCTGGAGCCTCCGTGAGCTGGGAACTAGGCCACATATCATTCACGTGCCTATAACAGTGACGTGCCACCGCTGGACTCTTTGGTTGGCCACATCTTTGACTTTGGTTGACCGCGGCCTCTAATGGGTGATTTGGCCGGTTCGAAGGGACACGATCCATGTACATGCCATCTGGAGCTTTCCCATATAGCCCGTTCCTTCAGAAGACACCTGGAGCACAACCTTTAACAAAATGGCTGCGGAATCCTGTGCAGGCTGCGGAAACTTGTGTTGGCTGCGGAAACTGATAAGTTTCCGCAGCTGCATGAACAAAAGACTAAACCAAACAACAGACATCAGTATAGTTAGAAAACCATATAAACAGTCCTTTTTAAACTATAATGAAATGATTCAATCACTGGATGAGTGAAGTGAGTGGAGTATGAGGGTTAAGAGGGTGTGTAGGAAGGTGCAAGGTTGAGGCTCAACATACCCCCACTGTGAAGGTGTTGCATGTCCTCATGCAACCAAAACTGAGTGATTTCCCTTTTAATCTACATGCT
>APFE031326965.1:0-15046 GCA_000404065.3 Pinus taeda
TTGCAGGTATCCTTCTCGAACACTGTCTTTACACCTGCATCATCCAACTTGCTTACAGAAATCAGATTTTTGGCCAACGCAGGAATATGCAGAACACCCGGAAGGGTTCTAATCCTTCCACCTTGCAACTTCAACTTTACTTTTCCACGACCAATGATTCTAGCCTTCCTATCATCTCCTAGAAGACATCACCACCATCATATTTCTCATACTCGCAAAACCACTCTCTATGGGGAGTGAAGTGAAAGGATGCACCTGAGTCAATCAACCATGCCTCATGATCTACATGTGTACTTGAAGAAGCCAAGTACACATCCCCACCTTCAACTAAGGTGGTTTTCGCCTCTGCAGAAGGAGCATCATCAGATCCCTTTACTTTATCAGGAGCTTTAGATTTACACTCCCTTCTGAAGTGCCCTTCCTTTCCGCATTTCCAGCACACCACCTTTGTAGGTTTTCCTGGAGATTTAGATCTCCCTCTAGATTTAGATCTCCCACTCGATGACTTATTTTTGTTTCTGTTCTGGGACCGTCCTCGTACAGACAAGGCATCACCATTCTGGCTGTCCATATTTTTTCGTCTCATCTCCTCAGTCAGCAAGGCTGAGACTATTTCATCAAACTGCAAAGCAGTTGCATTGCTACCTATTGCAATAACCAGACTATCCCACGAGTCTGGTAGAGAACACAACAAACTGATGCACTTATCTTCATATGAAATTTTAATATCAACAGATAATAACTGACTTACCATAGTATTAAATGCATTCAGATGCTCTGTCACCGAGCCTCCATCTTTCATCCTTAGGTTATACAACTTTTTCCACAGGAACAGTTTATTCACCAGAGACTTAGATTGGTACAAAGTCCCTAACTTGTCCCATAAAGCCTTCGCCTTAGCTTCCCCTGATACATTCAACAATACTGAATCTGAGACACACAATCGTATTGTGCTCTTTGCCTTCCGATCCAACTTCTTCCATTCTTCATCGGTCACTCCGGTTGGTTTAGTACCCGGATCTACCGCGATCCACTGATCTTTATCCACCAACAGATCCTCCATCTTGAGTTTCCACAACTCAAAACTCTGACCATTGAACTTCTCAATCTCTATCTTTTCGCTGCTCGCCATCTTCTCACCACCAGAATCGATCTCGCAGATCTCCCACTGAACAGGGTCTACCACAGGCCCGAGCGAAACCCCTCAACAACAAAGGCGTCCCCTTGAAGCCAAAACAGCTCCGATACCAAATGTAGGTTTTAACCCCGTACAGAAATTACCTGCATACGAATTCTAAATCACAAGAAAAATAAAAATGCGAGAGCATACACATAAAACACATATACACAGAGATTTCCCACTGGATCTCAAAACCGAGACTACCAGCTTGATTTTTCATTATATTCCTTTCAATGTTACAATACATATTTATACATGCCGAAGCATCCAATACCATGGACCGAAAACCATCAAGTCCAAACCTGTGGACCGAAAAACCATAGGTAGGTTCGCCCAACCTAATATAGGGTCCAAAAAAAATTTTTCTCGGGGCGCTGCCCCGAACCCCGTAGAGGGGGGCTACCCGCCCCCCTCAAACCCCCCGGTTCACTACGTAGGTTAGTCATGGAAAGAATATAACACAACCCAACAAATATTTGGGTCAAATTTCATACATATACCAAACATTTCTTATTATAACATGCCATGAATGCTAAACAACTAAGTATAGATCTTACTAGTCTCGGTATGAAGCTCGTTAAGAGAGAGTCCTCATTTTTTCCAAGGACCTGAAGCTCATCAACATATTTTAAGATCATAGAAAATGTGAAAGCCTTCTTAACCATTGAAAAAATTAATTAAATAAGGTTTAGTTGCATATTTTATAAAGCCTTCATATTTAATCAAACTAAATGACCAATCCATGACGAACTTAAATATCCATCTTGGAATATTATTTTATGTTAAGAAATGGCTTTGCCAGAACCTCATAGTTTTTACAGTTTGTTAAGGGCCAAATTTTTTTGTCAAAGTGTTTTTTTTTGAAAATAATCTCCAGAAATAAACAAGCACTCATATTCGAGAACCGAAATTCTGGGAAACCAAATATACATATAAAAATATAGTTAATGTATATGTCTGACATAAGAGAATGTCTTACCTAACTAAACTTAGAATGAAGTCAGAATTAGAAAAGTTTTATAATAAAACAAAACTAACTCATGTAAACTAATAAGAATAACATGCACAATAGTTGAGGATAGATTTTTGGCTAGAAATAGAATAGCAAACACTCCTACATAATTTAATGCACCATATTGTTGAATCTAGATGAGAAGAAGTGCACTTTCATTGTCTAGTTTGAGTTGTTGTAACAAAAGCGTCGAGATAGGTTCACAATTGTGCCTAGTATTGCCACATGTGCATTGTAGAAGACTATCCAAGATACATTCTAACACTCCCTCTTACTGATGAAAGTGTTTTTTAGAAATCCAAGTCTCTCTCTGAACATCTTGAACTTCTTCCTTGCTAAGGACTTCGTCAAGATGTCTACAACTTGTTGATATCTGTAAATATACTCTAGAGCAACTATCCCTTTTTGAACCCTATCCTTGAGAAAATGATACTTAGTGTCAATGGGATTGAAGTGGTCATGGATTTGGATTCTCAATGATTTTTATACAACTTTGGTTTCCACAGTAGACCACATTACTCTCCAGTTCACTAGAATTTTCCAACCTCCAATGTTAGATGAGCATGAATTATTGATCCTAGATGGAGAGGCCAAGATCGAAGAATACTACCTCTACAACTAAAGATGAGACAAACTTATCTAAATACAATAAACAACCACAAATCATCAATGTGAGGAAGAGATTGATTTATTTTTAGATTTTCTGAAAGGGGAAATAAAGCTCGACAAAGTGGAAATCATTGTGATTTATAGAGGGGAAATTCCCTTTCTTGTTATACAAAGATGAAAAATATGTTTGGGAGACCCAAAACCATGAATGGGACTACTCTATTTTGTAAATTGAGTTCACCTTATGGAAATTTTCCACTGGTATGCATTAATTTCTCAATTGGAGATGAAATAAAATTGGTTTCAAAATCGTAGATATAACTATCACAGTCAACCCTATAGTGGAAGAACAAGAATTGTGAACTAAAGCCACATATATATTGCAAAATTTGAAAATTTATGCATTTTTTGGTCAACTTGTTTTTGTTTCCATTTTTTTGGTTCTAATCTAATTCTGGTTTTTCACCTCGATAAGTTCAATCACTAGACCCATTTAGATAGCACTGAGATGAGATGGAAATCAAAGTCCACTACTATTTTCTTCATACCCAGTCATCAATATATAACCTACAAGGAATTATACCTCATAAAACATCATCCTGTCAGACCTGTTAAGTGATCTTATTCACCCCATAAAATAATAGTAATATCGTTGATTCATTAATCTTTGAAACATGTCTTCTAAGTGTGCTAAACATGAACTTTAATGCCCAAGTTTTGCAAAATTCGATCCCCATAAGAACCTATAAGTGAATTGATCATCCACTTTAAGGAGTTACACTACTTTTGGGTATACTCGAGGCCTATGTCATTTATCATAAATATTAATTATGATCTTTCTTCCTATGACAAAAACATAATTCTATATTTGTTGAATGGTATTAGAAATGTGTCTGCAAGTGTGTTCAATTCCTTGTTAAGAAAATCCCTTTTGATTATTCGTATCTCGTATTCATTTAAATTTCAATTATTCCACCTTTTTTTTTCGATTGGATAAACAAGTGTTGTTCCAATGTTGCCTTTCCCAAGATTTTCCTCTACAAACAACAACTGCAATTTCCTTGAGGTTTCCAATGACTCCCCTCCTGAATGCCCCTAATCGATTTCCTGTGGGTATATTTTCTTTTACTCGATTGATGTGCCATTTATAAACAACTATCATATATTTCCCAATTTTATTATTAGGCCAAGAGAAGCAAGCTACTCTACAAAATTCATAAGGGATCCCCCAATGTGTATCAGATCTTTGTAATGGTGCATTAAATATGGACTAGTAAAAATTAATTTAAACCCATGTTTGATATGCACCACCTAGATAATGCAATGGATTAATTGAACAGGGACACTGACATAGGTCCATTTAAACCCAAATTTGATATGAGCCATCTAGATTAATCATGGGGAAAATTGACAATGGACACTATGACATGGACATTTAAACCTGGGTTGAATATGAGGAATATGAATGATGCATTGAGCTTCACATTCATTTCAATTAGTCTATCTTTGTTTCTTGGATTGGAAAGACAAATGTTGTTCCAATTTCTCAAGCTCGGTGCCCTTATGAATTTCAATGTCTCTTCCCCTAGACACCCTAGAACAATTTCAATGAATTTCTTGTGGGAAAATTTATTTTATTGAATTAATAGGTCATCTCAATATTCAAATTTTCTTTTTTTGTCTAAATTTATTATTACATCAAGAGAATCGAGGTTCTCACTCCCTCAACACATTGGTTTTGTGTGAGATCTGTATAATGGTGCATTGGGTGCACTGAACATGGACACTAGCAAAGACACATTTAAATCAGAGTTTGAAATGCACCATCTAGATGGTGATGTATTGGATGAATTAAATGTGAACACGAACAAAGACCCGTGACCCACTGAAACTAAGGTTTCATATGCACCAAATAAACCATGTTTTGGGTGAATTGAATATACATGCTTGCACAAGGCCACCTAAAGCCTGGTTTTATATGGTCTAATTCAATTATCCATTAAGTGAATTAAATATGGACACTAACACAGACCAATTTTAATGAGGCTTTGATATTCACCATATAATTTATGCATTGGATGTACTAGATATGGACAAATAAAGACACATTTAAAATAAGTTTTCCATAGCATCTTCAAGGTTGTGAAAGCTTTAACTAATAATTCATTTGTATTCATGAAAATTAGAAGAAATGAGGCATGGGCTCACCTACATCTTTTTGGAGTAAACATATGAGGTGGGTAGGCATTTGTTTCTGAACATCATGTATACCACTAGAAATACCACTCCCACCATCATGATCACAATGCCATCAAATATTGCACAGGCCCTGTTGCTTCTAACTCCAAGAACCTCTGTAGTTGTGCGTCCATTAAAACCCAAAATCAATAGATTCAAAATTCTATGAAGAATTAATTATGGTGGTATTTTATAGAGGAAAAAAATGTAAATCAATAAGTTTGTAGAACATACAAAAATAGAAAATCACTTACAAGCATGTTGGGCTTTTGCGGATCATCTCATTAATGATCTATATAATTGTAGGAATAGTGAAATGAGTCATTGTCCTCCAGGTTTCCCATGTAGCAAGGATCGGATAAACATTGTCGATGGATGTAGGGCATGTAGGGTTGCAGAGAACTTGTAGGTCAATGTGATGCCACCCGCATAAACTAACAAATAAAATGAAGTACAAATACATTTTTAATAATAACAATAAAATAAACACAAATACATTTTTAATAATAACAATAAAATAAATACAAATATATTTTTAATAATAAAAATTACATTAATAATTAATAATAGTAGATATATGAGAGAAAAAATAATATAGGATAATAATGTTTACAAAATTATTATATATCACCATCTAAAATAAAATTTCATTTCAATAACAATATTTAAAAGAAAAAATTATGCAAAGTATTAAATTAAGGATTCAATAAAAATAAACAAGATATTAAATTGGATATAAACCTTTTAATATGTAAAATTTAAGTTTCAAAAAATATAATTATTGGTTCTATGCAACTATATTTATATGTGAGTAGTGCAATTTTTTGGAAGTTTTCTGGTTTATTTTCCAATCTAATTTGTCTAAAATCTGAAAGGGATTTAGCAAAATCACAAGTTTGACACGTGAAATCTTTACAGTGTGCCCTAGGGGTTTTTTAGAGTGTTGAATCCATATATGCAGTCAAAAAACTAATTTAAACAACACAAATCAAGATTTGGCCACAAAAATTTTCATCGGATTCCACTGAGAAATCTGTTGAAAACCCAAAAAATCGCACTTAAATAATACTCCATTTATATGTGTCGAAGAGTATAACCTTCTTCAATCTCTAGTTGTTTATGTTGGCACATCTTCTTATGTATCGAGACAAATTAAATGACTCAACATTAAAATCATGTCAAGATCTCTTCTTGTTTCAACATAGACACAGAAAGGTATGATAACATGCCCTCTTCTAATGGTTTGACAATAATTAATTTTTTGAACTAAGCTTCCACCTATCACAATGAGGCCTATTGCCCATATTTAGCATTATGAGAGGTTATGACCAATTGAGGAATTTCTTTTGGGGCCTTTATCTTTACTAATATTTATACAACATTACCACATTTTGCACACTAGGAGTAACTCTCAAAGCCTTTACCAATGGACATAAAAAGGGCCTTAGACTATGAATATGGGAACCATTACTATTATTTTCATAATAAGAATTTGTATGAAGAAAGGAGAAAATTTTGTTTACTTATAAAATGAAGCTTCTCATGCTTAAGGGCCATGAATTTGGCATTGAACAACCACATATATCTTCTCTAACTAATTTTAGGGATCTATGGGATATCAATTCCATTAGGAATTTTTTCACACCATGTATAGGAGTGAGGGAATGTACCACATGTAGGGGAGGTAAACAAGGGCATTAGGCCTTACAAGAAGCTTTTTAGTCACAATGGCTATGAGATAGAATTTAAAATCACATAGATATTCTTTAATGGATATTTGATAATAAGTATTTGTGACCACATATGTGAGTTAGTGTCTATGTTATGGTTAGGATAGGAAAAAAAGGGTCTCAGTTCGTAAATTAATCTTTCTCATGCTCAATTGCAATGAACATGACCTCTAGCTGGGAATATGGGCATTTAGTATGTTTTGCATAATAAGAATGGGTCTCATGGCCTTTACTATGGCTAAGGAGGGAAATTAAAAAAAAGGGACTTAAGTCTTAATTACTGAGTGGCCATAATTAAAAGGGCTTCAAACCACACATTAATTATATTCTCTAAGGGATATTATTTGGTGTGTAGAAGGGATGTGTCAACCATTCAAAGGTTTTGCACACCACGATTAGGTCTTAGAGACTCATCATTGGATCTTAATGAATTTAGGAGGCTTTCAAATCACATATGATGCTTACAAGTGTAGGCTTGGTCAAAACAGGAACATAAGTGGATTAGGATTTATTTGAATCTTTAATGATTAAACTTTGAGAAGTAGTTCTCAAAGAAGAACACGGCCTCTATAGAGCATCTTAGGCCTCTATGTAGGATATTTAGTGTCATTAGTATGTTTTACATGGTAAGAATGGGTCTTAGGCTTGTACCATGCATCAATCATGCATTTGGTGCCATGTGGGGTATTTTACTTTCAACAAATCGAAGACACCTCTTTTGCACTGGGATCTAGTGATTTTGTTTAAAAACCCTAGAAAACACCTTTGAGACCATCTACTAGCACTAGTTGGAATTTAACTTAATATTTCACAAAAACTCAAAGGTACAAATTATGAGCATTGCTTGGCCAATCCACTCATAGCCTAAGCCTATTTGGTGATGAAGGAAAACCACCTATAAGATATCAAACACCTTCCCTCACACACATGCATGGAGGCTCTACACCAGTAAAGGTTTGCATATGTGTTGTTTACATGGTTTGAATATGTGTTTTTTATGTTAATCATTATTAATTTTGTCACTTATTATCTAGTCATATATTTTAGTCCAAGACAAAATTAGTCATTTTTCTTAGTCACTTATAGTTTGGTCACTTATTACCTAGTCATATATTTTATCCCTAAACTAAATTAGTCCTTTACGTTAGTCATTTTTAGTTCGATCACTTAAAATTGATCAAATTTAGTAGTAATTCACTTGCAATCATTGTGGTGACTAACATTTTTAGTCACCTAATCACTAATTTCATCATTTTCTACTAGTGCTAGTTGTTATCCATTCCTTCAATAAATTCATACACTACATCATTGGTTATCAAACCTCTGTGCATACTGACAATGTTTTTATCCAGTACTTAATGAACAAGTTTGATGTGAATGCTAGAATTATTAGATGGTTGATTTTATTACAGTAGTTTGACTTAACCATAATTGATAACCGAGGTAAAGAAAATGTAGTTGTAGATTTTTTGTCTAGGTTTGCTTTGCCTATAGATGAAGAAGGGATGGTTGATGACCAACGTCCAAATGAACACCTATTTTTTATTTTAGTTATCTACCCATGGTTTGCTAACTTAGCCAACTACCTAGTTGCTACAAAGTTCCCTCGAAATATGTCGTCTAGGGAGAAGAGCAAGATTGTAAGGAAGAGCACCCCATTCATTTGGATTGGAGGAAATATCTTCAAACTAGGCCTAGATCAAATCTTGAGGAGGTGTGTCAGGGAAGAGGAATTCTTTGACATCCTCTTAGGATGTCATGATGGGCCTTGTGGAGGTCACTTTGGTTCCAAGAGGACAATTTCAAGGTATAGAAAATTGGCTACTATTGACCCACTCTCCAACAAGAGGTAAGAAGGTACACCAGTCAATGTGATAAGTGTGAGAGGATGGGGAAACTTACTCCCAAGGATGAAATGACCTTGCAATATTAGGTGGCTTTAGATCCATTTAACAAGTGGGGCATGGATGTCATTGGCCCAATTGATCCACCATCGAGACAGAAAAAGTACATATTTGTATGCACTTATTATTTGACAAAGTGGCTTGAGACCAAGGTTGTCAAGGTAGCAACAAAGGAGAAAGTGGTTTAGTTCTTGAGGGAAAATGTGTTTTACAAATTTGGGTGCCCTAGAGAGTTAGTCATTGATCAAGGGTCTCAATTCACATCACATATGATCGAAAATTTGTTAAGACAACATGGGATAGAGCACAAAACATCTGCTTCTTATCATCCTCAGGCCGATGAATATGTACATGTCACCAGCAGGGCATTAGAAGGCATCCTCAACAAGGTTGTGAATAAAAGTAGAAAGGACTGGTCAGATAGAATAGTGGAGGCCACTTGGGCCTACAATACAACTTGGAAGACAACTATTGGTCTCACTCCTTATGACTTGGTCTATGGAAAGAAGGCTCTAATATCCATTGAGTTTGAGTACAACATCTTGATAATGGAAGCACATTTGGGTTTGGATGTTACAAAGCCACAACAAGGGAAGTTGCTCCAGCTAAATAGCCTAGATGAATTTAGGATGCAGGCCCTCCTCCACACTAAAGTTATCCAAGTACAAAGGAAAGTTTGGAACGACAGGAACATAAAGCACAAGGTTTTTCAAGAAGAGGATTGGGCTCTGGTATATGACTCCAAGTTCAAGGACTTCAAAGGAAAATTGATGAAAAGGTGGTTAGGGCCATACTTGATAGAGAAGTTCCATGATAATGGAGTTGTTCAAATCAGGACCATTGATGAGGAAGTGATTATCTTGCTTGTCAATGGATAAAGGTTGAAGGCTTACAAAATAACTTTGTCCAGGGAAGAGTTCATCAACACCATTAGCAAGGAGGTAAATGTGATTGGAAGTGTCCTAGCTTCCATGTCATAATTTTTGAAAACTGTTTTCATTTATAAAGAAAAAAGAAAAAAATGAAAATGCAATAAGAGGCTTGGATGAAAACCTCCATGAGGTATCTAAGCTCATCCCTTGGGTTGGAAACTGCAGCCCAGGAGTGAAAAAAATAAAATAAAAAGGAAAAATAAAAGATCCCTGGGTGAAAACCTCCCTTGATGTGCCCAGGGTAGGCAAGAAAGTTGAAAACCTTTCTTGAGGTATCTTGTGTGTCCCTCTAAAGAAAAAACAAAAAAATACCATGACAGGGAGTTCAAACTTGTCCATTAATAAATTATGTCCTTTTGTAGGTTTTTGAAGATAGTGGAAATTGCAGAGCTATAGGGACAACATGCTCAGTAGGAAAGGGGACCCGATAAGAAAATTATCTTGCATAAATATTCTAGGTTGATTACGAACCCTACAATTCATTGAACCACTCACCTATCACCCATGCACCCCTGATTCAAATCACCAAACCCATATCTAGATTTGTCTCATTAAAAAAAAAACACTGGAAAATGTCAAAAAATATAATAATAAAAAAGGGAGGACATTTCCTCCATTGCCACAACCCTTCACTACTCCATCAGATCTTTGCTATCATCCTCCAAACCCTACACCATGTTTCACCATCTCTTTGAGAAAAACCTTGAAAAGGAATAAAAATGGGTTCCTACAAGATTTCCTGTAGCAGCTACAAGACCTCCTATAGTAGCTTGTGCCACTACTGCAAACAGCCTAAATCTTATCTTTTCTGCCAAACCAAAGTGAGGAGGAGTACCATCATCCATGGACACCTTGTTTTTCCTAGCAAAACTCCACAGCGGTAGCAGGAGAAAAAGGATATCAAGCACCTGCACACATGAACAAGAAAATCACTCAACTATACGGGAGAAAAAAGAAAAACATAGAAAGAGAGCAAGGAAGCACTTCCCTGAGTAGCAACACAAAATTCAACTACTCCAGCAAGCACCAATCAGCAAAAGGTAGGCTCAGGTATCGTAACTTACTTAACTCTTCCCTAGGTAGGATATGATGAAAAATGTGTAAATTTCAAACAAAGGCATCTTATATAAGCTGGAGGTGGCCAATTAACTTGATCTCCTCTAGCTCGTGATTAGAAAGTGATCTTTCAATCAGTATTGCACATAAGGATGTAACATCAGTGGGAATTAATTAGAAAGGTGGTTGAAATCAATTAAGAGGGAGTGAGTGATGATTACGAGGAGCAATTGAATGATCACTAATGGTGGGCCAACAGTCCCAATTAGGAAATCTCATACGACTTCCAACCATCAAAATGCTTCGAAACTCGACCATAAATATCATAAAAAGCCCAAACTTTCATGCATTCTTCGCTCATTTAAAAATCAAGGAGAGAGGGACCATATTGGGAATCCATCAAAAAATTCAAACCCTACTTTGGCCATCTTATAGGAGGAAACTATAGGAAACAACTATAGGAAGCATAGTTTCCTACAAGAAGATATAGGAACCATTGAAATTCCACAAGAATTCTGCAAGGGTGTGCATAGGCTCAACTTGGTCCTCAATTGTCAAAATCCTAGGAATTACAGTGAGAAGTAAGTGGCCTATCTCTCCTTTTTTCATGATTTGCATAACTAATACACTCTGCATTATCTGAGTAATTACATTAAGCTTGGGAATTAAAAAGAGTTTGGGAGTATAAAAGGAAAATGTTTCTGGCTATAAGGATTTGTAGTAATTGCAATCATCCACTAAAAATTTTAGCTCTCAGCCACCCCAATATTCATACTGAAGCTACCATACAAAACCTCATGCATTTAGCTGAAACTAGAGAAGAAAATGGGAGTGTGATTCAACAGAAGATAGCCCACATATACATCAAGAATTCACCTTCATCCCCCCTGTGGTAAACATCTTCACAAGGCATCACTAGTTAGGATTATTTGAGTTTCTCAAGGGATACGATGATGATATAACATATTAGTTTTCCATGGGTCTAAACCTGTAAGAAAGAACAAGTGCTACCATTGTGGTAAGATGATTGTTCATTACCGCAATCCTGATATAATCAGCAGAGTGGAAACACTTCCTTTAGGGGTCAATTAGAGAAGGGAAGAAAAGGCCAATAACACATTTTCTAAGAAAATTTTCTTCACCAACGATGAGAGACAAATTGAAGACAAAAATTTGGTTAGAAGGGAGAGTCCTCCATATCCTTGGTGTTGGCATTATGATACATATGTTGTACTTGATGGAAACCCACTCATCTCAGATGATAAATTATAGTGCAACAAATTTCACAGACCTTTATGCAGAGAAAAGTTTATTCCATGTGGAGAAACGTTCACAGAATTTTATGTAGAGAAAGGTTTATTTCATGTGGAGAAACGTTCACGAAATTTTATGTAGAGAAGAGTTTATTTCATGTAGAGAAAAGTTCACGGAATTTTATGCAGAGAAAGGTTTATTTCATGTGGAGAAAAGTTCACGGAATTTTATGCAGAGAAACGTTTATTTCATGTAGAGAAAAGTTCATGGAATTTTATGCAGAGAAAAGTTTATTTCATGTAGAGAAAAGTTCACGGAATTTTATGCAGAGAAAAGTTTATTTCATGTGGAGAAAAGTTCACGCACTTTCATGGTTGGTTCATGGTATTAGTACGACAGTTTTTGATCCTATGGTTTTGGTTCGTGGTATTGCATCCGAAAGTGCTGATCCCAAGTATTGGGTTCATGGTATTATGTTATTATGGTTTTGGACCGTGGTATTGTGAAAGGCCTAAGACTATAAAAGAGGAAGGAGATCATTTTGCAAAGCATCATCTAATTGTTATTGAATATCTGATAAAGTGCTAGATCTGGAATACTGTGATTGGGTTATGGTGCAGATCTGGATCTGAATAAAGAAGGAACCTGAGCGCAAGGAGAAGGATAAGTTCTATTGATGGGTCATAATCTTTAAGCTTTAATGATAGTATCTTTATATGATTTTGATTTGTTATATGTGGCGCTTGCTGTGATCTATAAATCAGATAATCTGGATTAATTAGTGTTTGAATATCTGAAAGAGCGAATTATCCTGTATAGATCTGTACGCAGGTTTCATGTTATTAAAGCAGCGTATGTCTTTTGAGTTGTGATCTAGCTACTTTTGTTCATTGCTGCAGTGTTTTGGCTTCAGATTTGGTGTGTGGTTACTCTTACTGTGATTTGGATACAACTGTCAGAGAAGTGTCTACTTGATTCAGTGCTAATTGGTGAAAAGGAGATTGTTTGATGCAGAAATTCTTGATGATTGATTAATGTTTATGGATCCAGTCTGAAAATTTATGAAACGTGGTCCATGGAAGAAAGAGAAGGTTGTAGCCTTCTGTAGGCCAGCACCTACGTACTAGTATCTTGGCTAGTGCAAGAGCTAAGTGGGTTGTATCTCCCTTCCAGGAGAAGCTGGAAAACGCGAGAGGGTTGTAGCTCTATGTAGGTTGCAGCTTGCATACTAGTAAAGGACTGCACTAGTACAATTGTAAAAAGAAATTTCTAATTAAAGAGAAGATAGAGACGAATTGCAGCAGGTGGTTTTCCCCCACATTGGGTTTCCACCTTATATCTTGTGTTCTTGTGTGTGATTGTCTTCTACTTTGTTTTACTGTTTCTGGTTATTGGTTATTTGATTCTGATACATAGATTAACAATCAACATCTGAAAGATAAAGTAAATTATAAGTTTGCATAGTATACACGGGTTTCCTTCTACATAGTTGTGGGTTTAATTAACTGAAGTAGCGTATATCACTTGGATTTGAAAAAGGAATATTTGACTTGATAATACTGATTCACTCCCCCTCTCAGTATTATTTCCAACAATTGGTATCAGAGCAGGTCCTTCTGAAGAAGCTTGATTGCTTGAAGGAAGATCCATCATCATGAGCAACTACGAGAGAGAAGCATCGATCAAGCCACCGATTTTTGATGGAACAAACTTCATATATTGGAAGGTAAGAGTAACTGCCTATCTTCAATCTCTTGGTACAAAAGTCTGGGATATCATAGATACAGGGTATACTTTTCCATTAGAGACTCCTACAGATTCGGCTGAGAAGAATAAATATGAAACAAATGCAAAGGCAGTCAATACTCCATTAGGATGTTTATCTCAATCCGAATTTGTCAAGGTTATGCAGTATAAATCCGCAAAACAAATATGGGACAAGATTGTACTGAGCTATGAAGGAGATGATCAGGTAAAATGAGCAAAACTTCAAACCCTCAGAATTCAGTATGAAAATCTCAGAATGCATAATGATGAAAGTGTGGCTAACTATTTCCTTCGTGTAGATGAGATTGTCAATTGTATGAAAAACTTGGGTGAAGAAATAAAAGAGGTTGTTGTGGTTGAAACAGTTCTAAGATATTTGTCTCCTAGGTTTGAATCTAAAGTTTCTACAATAGAAGAAAAGGAGAATCTACGAAATCTTACCATGTCACAGCTGCACAGAATTCTGACTGCTTATGAAATGAGGAAAGGAGGACCATCAGACATGAGAGAAGCTACTTTCAAGGCTTCAGGCAAAGGAGATTTATATGAGTCGGGTCACGTATCAGAAGAAGAGGAAGAATCAAATTTTGTCAAGAACCTTCAACAGGGCACTGGAAGATTCCGAGGTAAGTTACCTTTCAAATGCTTTGCTTGTGGAAGAGTCGGTCACTATGCTGCCAAATGTCCTCATAAGGATAAGATTGACAAGGGGAAAGAATCTATTAGATGGAACAAGAAACAGAATGCAAACAAGAAAAGCTATTACACTGATGAAGATAATGATGGATTTTCAAATAGTGATGAAGATGAACGAGGTAATAATTATAAACTTTTAATGGCTTTTGAAGATGATGATTACATGGATGCTATAGATGTGGATGGCTTTTATGAAGAGTTTTCTAGACTCAAAACATGTTTAGAAGAAAAGAATATGATCATGGATACTCTGCAATTCCAACTTGATGAAAAAGAAAAATTTCTTGAGAAGTTAGAATGTGAAATTGTTGGCCTTAGAAAAGAAATTGAGAAAACAAAGGCTCTTAATCTTAAATCTATTAAAGGATCTGAAACTCTGGATGAGATTATCAATGTACAACATTCTCCTCTAATCAAGACTAGTCTAGGGTATAATGGAGAAGCATCTCAAGCATCCACCTCAAAGAGTTATCTCGATGCAGCAAGGAGGAATGAGCAAAAGCCCAATGGAGATCACCAAGTAAAATAGGGACGAATTACATCAAGGATAAACAAATACTACCAGGTAAATCAGGGCAATCCACCTTAAGGATGAACAAAAACTACAACCAGCCACAGGTAAAATCTTCTCAATTTGCCTCAAGAATGGATGACAATAGAAACTACAA
>APFE031326968.1:0-96435 GCA_000404065.3 Pinus taeda
ATATATAAGGCAGTAGCTATGTGTGGATATCATCATTTTTTTACTTGTATATGAATGAATAATTCGTATATGACATAATGGATGAAATTGTAGCTAAAGTGATAAGGAAACAATGCCTCATAGTGAATCTCAAATAAGTATGAGATCCATGTGCTTAGATCTATTATTTATAGCTGTAGATTACATATTCATGATATATTTGATGAAATGCCTCTCATGGCTAGTAGGGTCTAGTCAGGGTCTTATTCGAGTAATTCTGTTAGAAATGTTATTTTCATCTTATCTTAGTATTTTGGTAGTGTGATTGGATTCTGGGCAATGGTATGGACTCTAGGCCTTAGAAAGTGCCTCAAATCCTGGGCACAATAGCATAGTACTCTACAAAAACATCACTGGACACTAGCTTACAAGCCTCTAAGAATGTGTAGAGGTCCCTAGATGCTGGCATGCCCATAGCATGAGAGCGTAGAAAGGTCAAGTGCTCCAAAATCTCAGTGGGACCTAGGGGATGGTTGGCAGAAAGGTTGGATTGGTTTCGAAGGGTCATATTGTTGATGTTGAAGGTCTATATAGTGTGTATTTGTCGGTTACACTTCCTTAACATGACTTAGGAGGTCAAATAATATCATAGTAACTTATCATCACATGTTTACCCCGATTGGCTGGTTACTTGGGTAGATGTGGGAGGAGAGTGTTACAGAGTGGTATTAGAGCATGGTTGACCCCTGAGACTGGATGGGTTGTGTATCAGTCATGCATTCATGTCAGTTGCATATGTGTTGATTATCCTTGTAGTCCATGTTCTTTTTGCATTTGCATGGTGTTGATCATGGTTGTTTTGATGTTGCCATGTGAAGGTTGATGGTGTTGTTGTGGAATGCATCATCATGAGTTTATGGATGTACATGCATTATTATCTGTATTGGTGTCTATATGCATGCATTGTCATGGTTATGGTTATGCATGTGTGGTAGGTTAGACTTGAATTGTGAGGTCAATGTGTGCAATTAGGTCATCATGATTATATTATTATGTTATGATGTTATCCTGTTGAATGAGGTAAAGCAGAAGATGCAAGTCATCAATGTGAGGTTGCAACATTGGACCTCAAGAAAAGAGCATGTCATCATATAGTTTTATATGTTGGGCATGTAGGTATGTATGTTAAATATTGTTATATGAATTATGGCTATGTGTATGCCTTTCATTTGATCGAGGTTATGGTTACATACATGATAGATGCTAGTTGATTAGTGCAATCAAACACACATGTGTCAGATAGTCATGAATGATAGTATCTTATGGTTGTATACATTGTTATTTTTGTTTTATGTTAACCTAACTTGATGATTAGGGTTATTAAATTAAGATCTTGATGTTATATGCATCATGCTAAATTGGATTGGTCTATGTAATGGTCAGGGTTATGAAATTCAAGTATGAGTTAATATGTTGTGATATTATGTCATACTAATCTAGACTGACTGTGTAGAAATAATTATTATGTATGAATGATAATTGTTTATGATTTTATGATGTGAAGATGTTAGCTAGTGACTATTATCAATATCATGACCTTATATATGTTTGATTTGATATGTTGTGAAGTTATATTGTGCTAATCTGTATTGATTATGTAGACAAGATTGCCTTTCCTAAGATACATTAAGATATGAACTTACTTATGTCGTCTACCTTGTGCTCCATTGTTTGATTATGTTATCTAATTTGTGTTTCATTGTTTGGTGTTTATTACGTCATCTAGTTGATTTATCTAACTTGGTATGTTTACAGTTTATTGATTTTTTGATTTATTGCATGATATGAGTATGAGTTTATAGGATTTCATCAAAGAATGATCTTGTTTTAAGATGATTGTACTAACACATATGTGTTGAGATAGTTGATATGTACTTGAGTGTAGTAGGTGATAGTTGTAGCATTATTTCTAATGACTATGAATTGACTATGGATCATGACATGATTGTTAGTCTTACTAAATGTTGACTTCAATTTGATAGATATGACTTCTTTGATATTTCAAACTAATGGTTGGGTGATGTGACAGTACATAGTAAAATTCGATTGGAATAAGGTAAAAGGTAAAAGAAAGGGGTTGGGCAAGAATTCCTTTGGCTATGTTTGGAAAACATGATTCCAAATGAATGAGTGCTTTGCATACAAGAATTCTTCTTAACCTTAATATTGTCTGACATTATGTGGATATGTGCTAGATTCAGGAATATGTACTTGGTATGTATATTACCTAGTCTCTAGTTACAGGTGGATCGTTCAAGGGAATTGGAGCCCCTTGAGAGATGGTGTAGATGTGTTCAGTTGTAAGCAACATGATTGGCATAACAACGTAAGGTAACTAGTATGTTTTTATGTTTATTTATGCACTAACAGTTTTGTGTTTATGGAAATATGATGCAAGGGATTGCATGGAAAGGAATCTGACATGAGATTCTGAAGAAGGCTCTGGTTGATCTTTCCCATGTAAGTAATGGCAACCATGGGGAGTAAGTCAATGTGATTGTTTCTAGTCTTGTGCTTTTCGTCTTTTGTGATTTTCTGGTGCTTGATTTGCAGTTTTGTTATGTCTAGTGCATGATCATGCCACCTTGTTTGTGGTACCGTATTGTTATTGGTTTTCATGATTTTCTTCTTGTTTGTTTCATGTGTTTTCGTTTTAAGTTTTCAGTCTTAGGAATTGGTTGGGAAAGAGGAAATTTAGTGGAGCTTGGAGATAGCTAAATCAAATCCAGTAGGAAATGTAAAACTCAAATGAAGCTGGTGCATGTATAAAGGGGATTTTAAGGCAAGAGTATCATATCCATTTGGAATGGTTATGTCCATTCGTGTAAATAGATGATGATGGGAGAGTTGTCAAAAAGGTAATCAAGAAAGGTAAGGTGAATGGATGTGAGGCATCTGATTCTTAGGCTATGCTGGGAGCAATTGTTCTCAATGTTGTGCATGATGTGCCTAGACAAAGGGATTTCTTTTAACCTTGACCTTATGCTATCTAGTAATTATGTTGTGACCTTGATTATGGTGATGTCTATATATGTATGTATATATGTCATTTTCTGACAGATCATTATTTTTTAATGTTGATGTTTATAGGTATATATGTGTATGTATGTATATCATTGTTTAAAAAGATCATGATTGTTTTATGCTAATGTTTATGTATATGTATCTATGTGTCTATGTCACTATCCGACAGGGTTGTCAGGGATCATTCTTGTGGAGGAACGATTTCTTATGCAGATGAATTACATGATGAGGTTCCTAGTCTTATGGGAATAAAGTGGGATGAGTAGTCATGTTGAATTTATGAGGTTAATATCATATGGATATGAATTGATATTGTATGCTTGTATTATGCCTATGTTTATGTTATGATAGGTAACGTTGAAGGATACATCAGTGGAATGAAAACAATGTGCTTTGTGACATGCTAGGATAAGCATGCATGGAAGAGAGACATTGGAAACAAGGTTGCTTCACAAAGACAGTGTGGTTTGGAGGTGTGGTACTACTATTATGCATATGTTGTATATGTTGTACATGTTGCATCTATGATGTTGTGTGCATGCAGTGTAGTGCATATATAGTGTGTGTACATGTTGTTTACGCAATGTTATGTATATGCTGGTATAGAATAGTGTTGTGCGAATGTTGCATATGCAGTGTTGGGTATAGATGGTGTTATGTACATGTTGGATATGTGGTGCTGTGTACATATTGTATTGTGCACATGATGGATATGTGGTGTTGTGTCCATATGTTTTTGTGAGCATGTTAGATATGTAGTGTTGTGTATGTAGGGTGTTATGTACATGTTGTATAAGCAATGCTACATACATATGGTGTTTTCTTGAATGTTGTACATATGGTGCTATGTACATATGGTGTTGTGTGCATGATTGTACAAGTGGTGCTGTGAGCATGTGGTGCCATGTACATGTTGTACATATGCGGCAGTGTGTAGGTAGTGCTATGCACATGTTGTGCATATGGTGTTTTGTACATGTGGTGTCATGTACATGTCTTTCATCTAGTGTTGTGTATGTCTAACATTGTGCACAAGTTTTACAAGCGGTACAATGTACATGTGGCATTGTGTACACATTGTGCTGTTGGTTTTGTGTAGATGCGATGTTATGCACACATCGTGTAGGTGGTGCTATGTACAGGTGGTACTATGTACATGTTGTAACTATGGTATTAGTGTACATTTGGTATTGTGTGCATTTCGTACATGTTGTGCTGAGGGGCTTTTGGCACTGTGTATGTGCATTGCATAATTGTGGTATCATGACATGTGCATTATTTGTGTTTTACTATGTGTACATATAGGTATTGTGTTGTAGATCGGGTATAGGTATATGTATTATGTTGTAGTGTACATTGGATGTAGGAGTATGTATTGTGTTATTTCGTACACTGCGTGTAGATGTATGTGTGGTATGTCAGGTGTAGGCACATGTATTGCATAGTGTTATATGTCGTGTGTGGTTGTATATGTGTGATGCACACATTGTATATGTGCACTTGGTTGGGGAGAAGGCACTAGCTATTTGTTCGGTGTGGCAAATGATCTAGAGTGAATTATAGAGTAAGGACAAAGGTAGAAGATAAGGATCGACTAAAGGATAAGTATCATTATTGTTTTATGCATGTCATTTATGATTTTGGTCTATGATGATTACATGTGATCTATGATTTTGGTTTATGATGGTTACATGTGAGTTATGATTTTGATCTATGATGGTTGTGTTTCAAGCTAAATTAAGGTGATATGTTTATACATGATGATTTAGTCAGATATGTTAGTTTGACTTGTTGTAAGAGGAAGCAAGCATGATTTAAAGTGTAACTTATTGACAAGCCACCAATGAGGTATGATGTGAATTTATTTCAATTTATTTTAGATCTAATGGAAGTTATGTCCTTAGTACAAGAAGCATGGAAATTCCCAGATGGGTGGTTGAAACTGAGTACAAGAATTAGCAGTGTCAACAAAAGGAATTCAAAAATGCAATAATGTTGTAAAGTATTCAGGATGGTACCTAATAGTGTCCATTGATTTCAATGAGCATGCTATGACCAGTATGATGATTTTAAGGAAGGTACGTGCCTTGGTTTTTGTATCTTCCAATGTGAGGAAGCCTTGCCAAGGGATGGCCTTCCTAGGATGGGGGTGCCAGTGGAACTTGGAAGGTGTATGACTACACAGAAGGGGGTGACTAAATGACTTGAGGGATTGAATAATACAGAAGGGAGTGTTTGGGATATATTTGTTTTGGTCATTAGCAGTGCCAAATGGAATTAGATGAATATTGGAAGTGTGCCCTAGAAAAATGAGTCGGTAACTATTCAGTGAGAGCACAAGTGGTGCAGGATTGTAGCTTTGGACATTGGATGCAGCTTTGACTTTGGTAGTGGATTTTGGACTTCCTAGGAAGGAGGCGAATCCTAGTACTATTTTTGAGGGTGGAGGTGCGAGCCTTTGGATTCCCTTGTTGTGAATGCAAGAATCATATCATTTTCATCTAGTTGAGAAAATGTGTATGTTTGTATATTTGGCGATTGTAAATATTGCAACAAGCTATGATATAAAGATCCATGAGTAGTATGTTTTGTTTTCAATGGTCTTTGCAGGTTATACGTGTCATTGAACACTAAGGATATTATAACCCCAAGCGGTAGGGTTTTGTAACAACCCAAGTTAAAAAATTCATGTAGAAATATATAAGGCCACCATGATGAGAAAAGTATTCCAAGATAAATGTTGGGAAAAGCATACTAGTGGGTGTTCATTTCAATTATTATGCCTAAGGAAATTCGCAAAGGCAAAGGAAAAGGATTTGGAAAGGCATGAGGCATTTATTTCATTTTATTTATGAAAATAAAAGAAATTATGAGAAAAGGAAGGTTAAAGGTCAAAGCTTGCATGTGGGGAGTAAATTGAAGGAAAATAATGAAAAATGAAGAAAATAGAGGCCTTATTAATAAAAAGGATTTTCAGGATCAGTGGGCAAGCTTTTGCTAGTTCTGTTTTTGAGCTCTCTCATTGTTCTTTCTCTCTCGTACTCTTGGATACTTAGAATTTTCTTGGAGAACTCTTGGAGGCTGTGGCATACCTTCCTTTTTGGAGCAAGAAGGCAAAGGAAGAGCAGTAATGCATAAGAGGGCATTCGGATTAGTAGCTACAATGAGTTTTACTTTCAAGTATCGAGTTGCATGTATCTTGTCCTCACTAATTTTTGCATGCATGGCATATGTATGTCGTTTGTTGGTTATGATTTGTCATTCACATGGAGGATGGTCAGGATTGATAGTGGATTGCCTAGCATTGCAATTTCCTGAATAGTCATGGAGATTATGGGTTTATTTATGTGTTTTTTCTTGGTTCATTCTCATGTTTCCTTACATTGGGTTGAGTTATTAGTCCTGGAAGCCTTGTAATAGCTTGGGCTGAGTTACTAGTCCTGGAAACCTTGATTCGAAAAATGCTCTAGAAGCCCTTGGTGGGTTGAGATACTAGTCTTGGAAGTGTTGGTTGGACGAATGCTCTGGAAGCCTGGTAAATGTTGTGGGCTGAGTAACTAGTCCTGGAAGTGTTTCTTAGATGAATGCTCTAGAAGCCTGGTAAATTTTGTGGGTTGAGTTACTAGTCCTAGAAGCCTTGGTCGGAAAAATGCTCTTGAAGCCCTGGAAGGATTAGATAGAGGCGAATTTGATGAAGGTTTTGTGATGTCTAGCTGTCAGGTGGAATAACTATTTGATGGATTGAGGTGGATGGCCTCTAGAAAGCTTGGATGGTTTTTGATTTATGTGATCTATGAGATCCCACATTCATGCTTGGCATAGGCACGAGGGCGAATGGCTGAAGAGAGATTTGGATAATCCATTCTACTATCAGGTGGAATGTCGAAGCCCATCCCAGGTTTGGATTTTTCATCGTAAATATGACGTTATTTCTCCTTGTATTTCTGTGAGTATTATATTAGTTATATGTGGTTTATATGGCTTTGATTTCATTGGTATTTTTTTGCTATTGTGTTGGCTATATATATGTTTTATGAAAGTAGTTATGTATGGGTATCATCATATTTTTACTTTTATATGAATGAAAAATGTATCTATGGCCTAATGGATGAAATTTCAGCTAAAGTTATAAGGAAACAATGCCTCATAGTTAATCTTAGATAAGTATGAGACCCTGTGCTTAGATTTGTTATTTACACTTGTATATTACATATTTGTGAAATATTTTATGAAATTCCCATCAGGGCTAGTAGGGGTCCAGTTAAGGTCTTATTCAAGTAATTACATTAGTATTATTATTTCCATGTTATCTTATGTTTGGAAAAATATTGGGTGGGGGGGGCGAATTAGTATTTTCAAATCACTAATATTTTTTATCTCATAGCCTAGTTTTTGTATGTGACTTTACTAAAGGGAATTCGCGTGTATACGCTAATTTTACTCATACAACTAGTGTATATCTAGTAAATGTACTTTTCCAATTAATTCATCTTATGTTTATCTTAAGCCAGTGCATCAATACTCCATAAAAAATTAAATAGACTATAATAATATGAAGTAAGAACAAATAAACCATCACTCATAAGCAACACTCATGAACATTAGGATTTAAGGTGGAAACTCAATGTGGGAAAAAACCACCATTGATGTCGTCTTTGTCTTATTTTTAATATAAAGAAAAAATTCTTACAAACTTGTACTAGCACAAACTCATACCAGCATGCAGACATCCACTTGTAGAAGGATACAACCTTTTCTCATTCTCAACCTCCTACAATAAGAGATCTCCAACCCCATGATCTCATTTATCGACACCCACGGGAAGGGGACTCTGACTCCCTGATTTGATTTACCAAGTACCACTAGAAGGAAGCTTCAACTCCCTCACTAAAGGCTCCGACCTTGAACAACCCAGGGGGGCATGTTTCATAAGTTTTCATATTGGATCCACCTTCTTCAAAACATCACAACTTGTAGGCCACATCTCATCAAATTTTCAGACTCAACCCATTACCAACATTTAAATCAAAAACCAAATATCCAAACTGAAACTAATCTATGCAACAAATCACTCAATCATCATCTGAAATAACCAATATCTAACCCAACTTAATTAACCATCAAATGAAACTCAGTCACTAAATAAACCGAATCGACCAAAACTCAACAAATCAACTGAAACCCAAACTTAAACATCCAACACAGTCAGATCACTATAACTAGAATACCTATCAACATACGACACATCACAGAAACTCTATTTAGTTATTGTAAACCCTGACCAACCTTATATCAGAATATACATGCTACTTTATAGTAGCAAACACGTGTTTGTACACACTTTCCATGAAGTATACCCGCGCAGAAATATTAAACCACTAAATTCTGAAAACTAAACCACTATCACTTTGAAATAAATATTGTATCAAAAACATATCCACTGCATCATTTTGAAACAATCACATAACCTTCTCTAAACTTCAGTCACAAACAACAAGTATCTTCAACATTATTCAATCAATCAATTCATTTTTAAACATTATTGTCAATCCCATATCACAAAGAATACTTCACTGATAGATAACAGAAAGCCAAACAAGATTGATTAACTAATTAGTCATCCTTTTCATAAAAACCATAGTTTTTGTACATGCTTTCCTCAAAGAATATCTATGTGTATACATGCTTTTCAGGAAAAAACCCACGTATAGCTCATGAAATATGCATGACTTACTAGTATCACAACTGGGTGTGTGAGTGCCTTTAAGGATATAAAATCCATGTACAAATCTATAATTTTTTACACAAACCTGCGCTAAAACAAAGAACTTTATACATACCCAGATCTCGGCATACATAGAAAAATCACGTGTCAAGACACTACCAACAGACATGAAATAACCACATAATCAATATTGTCATATGAGATCTATTAGATCTAATCCATCATCTAATTCTCGGGTGCATACTTTTAGATCAAGAAAAACATCAACATCCCATTACATGCATATTTTCTTCAGATCTAACTCTTCATAAAATATTTATCACTTTCACACCTTTACCACTTTTATCTTCATCTCCTTATATAGCTTAGCCCTTATCCAATACCACATGTCAAAACCACACTCCTACTGATGGTTTTCTTAGACGGGATCAAAACATCCATTGTTGGGCTCAATACCATAGGGAAATACCATGATAAGGACCCTTTGTATTTAGAATACCATGTTGTAGAATTGTATGCAGCTTTTCTTCTTCATACCCATGAGTGTACGTGGCTTTGCTTCACAGAACCTATGTACATTCCACTTTCCTTCACCAAACCTCAGTGTGTACACCACTTTGCTTCATAGAACCTGTGTATACTCGACTTTGCTTCATAGGATCTATGTATACTCGAGTTTGTTTCTCCAAACCTTCATATACTTCTTCAAACTTCATCTTTATCATTTCTTTGTCTCTGAGATGATATGCCTTTCAAGACATTAGTCATCTTGATCATTTCTATATCTCTAAACAGCTATTCCTTTGATCAAACTCTCTACCACATGTAGACACATATAGTTGACATATTCATCAAGTAGGTTTTCATTAAAGGACAACTCATCAAGCAAATTTTCATCAAGGACAACACATTAGTCATAATTCCAATAATCTCCCCCCTTTGGACTAGATGGAAACCACTTTGGTGTTTGGTCACCACCACCTGTAGATGCTTGTAAAACACATCAAGCTAACCAACAATATTTTCAAACAGAAATTTACTCTCCCCCTTTGAAATCAAGGGAAACACACTAACCATTATTTAATGAAGGCTTCTCTCTTGATCTTTGTAGATATGAACCATTGAGTACAAAATATTGACCATGCTCCCCCTAAGAGCATGCTAAAATTTATGATAGATGTACAATGAAGTACATGACTTTATGACTCAACTAAATATGAATTTTTCTATCAGGAAAGGACTCAAAATTACATCAATCACCCAATCACAATGGGTTTACATATTTTACTTCATGATTAAATCCATCTCCCAAGCACAATGGGGTTACAAATTACATCACATGCCCAAAACGACTTGACAACAATAGTCCATACATGACTTAATTTTACAATGATTACATCATAGGTATTTACATGACCTTTACATAAAATGACTTATATGGCATGTATAACCAAGACAAATAACCTCAATAATACCATGATAATCATCAGAAACTATCATACACCACATATGATTTGCACCATAAGCATCTGTTAGCAGTAACTTCTCATCATTATGCAAGATAATCCAATGTAGCTTCAATATCATCAACATGTGACCAGGTATGCAACAACAACACCATAACTGAGTACCAAGCATATCATCCTAAAGGAAGATAGGGAAGTGTAGCATCACTCTTCAACATCATCAAACTATGCCATGTTTCTAAGTATCATCCAACAGATGTAGCAGTAGCATATTGATAAACATGTCTTAGCAACATCATTATCTTGGCCAAAATTCTTTATACAAGAATAATTAGCACACCAACACCACTTCATCAAGAACTTATTTCAACAATATGCAACTCAAGAAGATATCATAATCAAGAACTTCAACAACATAAGCAACATCACCTATTCATAAGCATCATTATATATCAAGCAAACATAATGCCAACAATGCATTATTAGAAGCATAGGAAATGTTCCCCTTGAACCTGTGCCAATTGTTCAATGTCAGGTCTGATCATTGCATCTCATATATCAGTAAGAACATCAAACTATTTTCATAAATTAATTATCCATCAAGGCATAAACAACTTATAAAAGCCAAAAGAACTTCTAAATAGCATCAATAGATTGTAATAATCAACCATTAAAATAGGAAAGACAAATAATAATTGACTGAAACATATCAAACCCTTTTCTTGGATATGTCCCACTTTTTCTTCATCATACGATGACATACGTGACTGTTTAGTTTAGAACTCACGTATGCATGTGACTTGTCTTCATAGGATTCATGCATTTAAAATGAAATACTAAAATTTCACACCTTCAACTCCCCTTGTGTCTATACAAAATGTTCATGTTTACTGTTATTAAACTAGATGCACTGTCAACAACATAAGCAACATGGATATAAAACAAAATCGTGGGAATCATCATCAATACAAAACATGTATTACTCCTTCTGAGATTACACATCATTAATCATGAGGACCTGATAATCATATTGTTTTCTCATGAGGTCAAGTACATCATACCACATCTATAGTCATTGTTGGAAGTATTCTTTTAAGAAATAATGGACTGCAATGAGCACCATCTTCTTTTAGTCTAATTTTGAATGTTTCTCATATTTCTGAGAATTATGTTCTTTAAACACAATTTGTGTCGGTTTTTGTGTCCTCTTGCTATGACTTTTCCAGATACTTCATTCATAACCTTCCATTTGGTTGATGTAAACACAATTATATTTCCCTTATCTACCATTTGACCTACACTTGGAATATTTCTCTTTAGCCCTTGAACTAATAAAGAATTATTTGCTCCTCTAGTTTTATTAATTATGGATTTACCTTGTCCCAGTACTTTTGCTAAAACATTAGTTCCAAGAATAACATTACCATGTTTTTTTCTTGGGAGTCTCCACTTTACTCTTATCTCTAGTCATGTGATGAGAGCATCCACTATCTATGTACCATTCATCCTCATCTCCGAACGAGAAAATATTAAGACCACACCTTATCTATCCTTATTCTTCCTACTTATTATGAGAAATGTTAGTGGATCCATCGTTTCCAGGTCTTCTGATATTAAAGTTCTTATTTGTTTTCTTACCACGTTCTTTGTGGCAATCCATAGACTTGTTCCTGCATTCTTTTGCTACATGTCCAAACTTGTTACAGGCATAACATATGATATGTTTCATATTCCTTGTATTGCAATCAATGGCTTTGTGACCAAACATATAGCAAGAAAAACAGTATCTCTTAAATTACCTAGAAGCTGATGATATTTTTGTGGGATGGTTATTAGCTTAAAACATTCTACTTCCGTAATTGGCTGCAACATGTCCATAGTTATGACATATAAAAAATTCAACGTTATTGATCAGAGGAGAAAATCAATTAACACTTCTATATTTAGGAGTAAATGATTTCATTTGAAGGTTTACTTTCCTTGGTTGTTGTTTGGTTTAATTCTTATCTCTTTGTTGAGAATTTCATATTTTACATTAGAATTCCTTGCCTTATCTTGTGAACCAGATTCTCCTTCAACAGTTTCATGAAAACCAAGACCAAATTTGATGGTAGGAGACCTTTGACTACTAAGAATATTATCCAAAACCTTAGTACTATCTTGAAATCGTCAAAGTTTATATTTTTCTTCTAATTTACCTTTTAGGATGTTTAGCTCAACCTAATATTGGGTTTTCATTATTTATCCATCCTTTATTCCTTCCTCCATATTTTGTTTTAATTTGAGAATCTCTTCTTCAGCCCATTTTCTTGTTCTTCAAATTCTTGATGTAGTTCTTCATTTTTCTTATCTGGTTTTTCAAGATATTCTCTGAGAGATGACCTCAACTTCAAGACCTTGACAATATTGGTTATATAGCATGCTAACATGATCCTTCTTATCATAAGCCTACAACTTATCCTTAAGATTAACAATCTTTTTCAAAGGAAGATCAAGTTTTGTTCTAAGATCAAAAATGACTTCTAACCTATCTTCTTTTGAATAAACAAATCCATATTTCATTTTGGACACATTGTTAGATATAATATTACCTATTAGTTCCCTCTTTGTGATTTCTTCATCGATTGCTTTTATCATATCCCACACTTTCTTTGAAAATGTATAATGCATAATGCATAACCTTATTTAATGTTGAATCATATATGCTACAAAAGATATTACTCAAAGATATTACTATTCTTTTGCACTTCCTTGTCTGATGGAGGAAACTTGGTGTAACCATTTCACACTAGATGCAAGACATCAATATTCATTAAATTATACTTCATATTTTCTTTCTATTGTTCATAATTATCTTTTCTGAGCATAGGCACATCTGCATTTTCCTTCGATTCTAACTTGACCTGATCTCCTGCTTCTACAAGCATTATTTTTTAATCTATTTTCTCTTTAGACTATTTACTTTCACTTTTACCCATAAGTGTGAACTCAGTGGTTTCATTATCATTATTGCATAGACAAGAAAATGGATCAAATTGTGAACAAAAACCATCCCTAATGATGCTTCGTCTTCTTTATTGTTGATCGATAGAAAGCAGGTTGCTCCCAAACTTGAATATTTGTTGACATCTGTAATTGTGATTGCATCTGATATATTTTTGTCAAAGTTTTGAATAAAAACACCCTTTTCTTCAGGGTCATCAAACTCATTACTACTTTTATCTTCAAATTCCTTAAGTAAGTGACAATCTTGATCAAACTCTCCTTCTTCATCATTTGAAATACCATCATTATCTTCATGTGTAAAAAAAATCTCTTGTTTTCAAACCTTTTCCAATTTATTTTTGTAGCTTATTTTCCTTTCTCATGATTTTATCTATAGGTACACTTAGCATCATAATGAAGAAATCTACCACAGGCAAAAAATTTGAACGGAAGCTTACCTCTAAATTTTATGGTACCTACTTGAAGTTTCTTTACAATTTTTTCCCCTTCTTCTTCTTATAAATACCTTGATTCTTCCTATTATTTTCTTTTTGTAATATTTGCGAAGGCTTCTTCTCTCATGTATGAAGGACCAACTTTCCTCATCTCAAATGTTGTCAATATTCCATGGAGTTGATCAAGTGTGATAATTTTCAAATCCTGCAATTCTTCAATAGCAGAGACTTTGGAGTCGAACTTTGAAGTTAGAGATCTTAAAATATTTTCAACAATAGTAGCATATTTAATTTCTTCACCAAGATTTCTCATGAAATTAACAATTTCATCTACTCTAAGAAAAAAGGCTGCAATGCTTTCTCATCATGCATTTTCAATGTATCATACTATATTCCTAATATTCAGAGTTTAGCACTTTTTACCTTCGTGTCACCCTCATAACTTTGGATAATCTTACCCCACATTCCCTTTTTTATGTTTAGGTCCATTACCTTCACAAACTCAGACTCAAACAAACTTCCCAAGATGGCATTTACAACTTTTGCATTGGTTTCATATTGTTTCTTTCCTGCAGTATCTAAAGGAATAGAGGCTAGATATTGATATCCACTTTCAACGATTTCCCATACATCTACTCCTATTGCTTGCAAGTATTCCATCATTCTTACTTTCCAAAAGACAAAGTTAATTCCATTAAATATAGGAGGACTAATAGAAAATACTACTTCATGATTACTCATCTTGATTGGCCTCCTTCAAGCAACCAAGCTTCTACTGAAGGAACCTCCTCTGATACCAATTATTGGGAAGGATACTTAGAGGGGGGAGGGGTGGATCGGTATTTTCAAATCATTAAAAAAATTTATGCAACTTTACTCAAGGGAACCCATGTGTGTATGCAACTGTTATTCATACAAGTAGCGTATATCTAGTAAACTTATTTTTCCAATTAATTCATTTTATGTTTGTATTAAACCAGTGCATCAGTACTCCATAAAATATTAAATAGATAGTAACCATGTGCATTAAGAACAAAATAAACCATCATACATAAGAAAAACACATGAAAAACAAGATTTAAGGTGGAAACCCAATGCAAGAGAAAACCATCGATGTTTTCATCTTTGTCTTGTTTTCAATATAAAAAAAATAATCTTACAATCTTGTACAGGTGTAGACTCATACCAACACATAGACACCCACCTACAGAAGGATACAATATTTGCTCATTCTCAATCTCATACTAGAAGCGAGTTCCAACCCCCTAATCTCGTTTACTAGCACCCACCAGAAGGGAGCTCCAACCTTGTGATCTGATTTACCAACTACCACTAGAAGGAATCTCCAACTCCATCAATGAAGGCTCCAACATTCAACACCTATGGGAACAATGTTTCATAACTTTTCATACTGGATCCACATACTTCAAAACATCACAACTTGTAGGCCACGCTTCATTAAATTTTTAGACTAGACTAACTACCAACATTTAAGCCCAAAACCAAATATCAAAACTAAAAATGACCTTTGCAAAAAATCACTCAATCATCATCTAAAATAACCAAGCTCTGACCTAAATTAATTAACTATCAACAAAAAACTAATCACTGAATCAATCGAATCAACCAAAACTCAAACAATTAACTAAAACCCAAACTTAAACAACCAGGATACCAATCAATATACTTCATATCACAGAAAGTAGATTTTGTTACTGCAAACCTTGATCAATCATATATCAAAATATATACACTACTTTACAGTGGAAAGCCCACATGTGTACATGCTTTCCATGAAGCATACCTGCATATAAATATTAAAACATTGAATTCTAAAAACTGAACAATAGTCACTCTAAAATAAAGGTTGAATCACACAGATCCACCACATCATTCTGAAATAATCACGTAACCTTCTCTGGACTTCAAAAAAAAAACCAAGTATCTTCAACATTCTTCAATCAGTCGATTCATATTTTAAACATTACTATTAAGCCCAGATCATCAAGAAGACTTCATTGATAGACAATAGAAAACCTAGCAACATTCATTAACTGATCATACATCCTTTTCATAAAAAAAATGGTTTATGTGTGTTCTTTCCTCAAAGCATATTTATGTGTATATGTGCTTTTTAGGAAACAAACCTTCTTATAGATCGGGAAATATACATGACTTACCAGTATCCCACCTGCATACAGATCCATAATTTTTTACTCAAACCTTCGCTTATGTAGCGAATGTTGGGTTTGGGATCTCCTGGGTCAGTTTTGGGGTTAAGATAACCCAATTTTTTATATAGTTTTGTAAATGATGAAAAGTATCCATGATTTGTAGATGTAGAGCGCATAAATGAGTAGGAGTCAAAGTGGTTTAGCTCCTTGTTTTATGTAAATTTTGAGTCAGTTGTGTGAAAAAGGCTATAAATATGTGTGTCTTAGAGAGTCTAAGGCAATAAGGATGATAATAGATGATAAAGAAAGGGAAGTCATAGCAAGGAGAAGTGGGCAAGATAGAAGAAAGGCTCTGTAGCTAAGTACACAGAGGCCTAGGCAGAGTCTGTAGCTAAGTGCACGGACCCTGCAGCTGTGTGCGTATGGTAGTTTTGAGTTTGTATCCTTCAATTGAAGATCAATAAAGACAATTTCCAAAGAATTCTTGTGTGTTTTTGTTTATTTATGTTAATGCTATATGTTTTCAATGATGATGTGTTTTATGGAATATTGGTTGAATGTTATACAATTCTCTTGAATAACTGTTAATGATGTATGCAATGCATGTTTAAGTATTTTCGTGAAGACTCTGATCAATTCTTTGATGTTTATGAATAACTTAAGTTAATTTGTACAAACCCTAGTTTAGTACTGCTCTTTGATGCACGTAAATAGTTAAATTGACTATTAAAGGTCTACAAGGAGTGATCATAGACCTTAGCGAAGTTCTGAAGGCTGTTGTAGTAGAGTTGTAGTGATGGGCCCCAAGAGTGTATTGATATACACGAAGGAAAAGTTGAAGTGTTCGAAGACATCACACTAATCTCCGAAGACATCAAACTAAAATTTTATTGATCTACACGAAGGTAGAAATGCAGAAACTTTGTTCCTGCATCCCCCCATACTGCTTCAGGTGAGACTGTAGCCTGCGCTACATATGTTGTTTCCAAAAGGGCTAGTAGTGTAGGTTTTGTTGGCTAGCATAGCTAACTCTGAACTTGGGTTAGGACCCCCTAAGCCAAAAAATGATTCTGTTATCAGTACCGAGATCTGCTTGAAGGAGATGTGTGATGTCGCGTCACTTGAATCTGACCAAGATAGAAATTAAAAAGTGGTTGGATCGGAAGATTCACGAGTTCACGATGCAAGAAAATAGGAATCCGTGCTTGTCAAAGGAAGAGTGTTTGAACATGTATCTGTATATAGAGATACAGGAGATCTTATTCTGCACTTTTCCCATTGAACTATATGAGTGGTTAGCTAAATTAATAGACAATCAAGGAAGATGGAAACTTGACAGTCCTATAGTGTGGACTGCACAATTAGTGCGATGATTAGAAGCTTCTGAAAACAAGATCACATTGGTTGTTGATCATTGGATAGATCAGATCTTGGGATGATTTGTTACAGAATTTGTAGTTGATACTTTAGTGAGCTATAGTGAAGCAGAGCGACGATTTTTCAAAAGACTATGAGGTAAGTATTTAAGATCACTAAATACTTGGATTAAACTATTGTTATGTGAAAAAAGGGTGATGCCAATATATTGATGTTTGGAGCTACCTGAAGTGGACAAATCTTTATAAATCACGAAGGATCATGACTGGAGTATAGTCCCTGGATTGGACCTCCTTTAAGTATTGATGAAGGGGCAGAACAGACTTTGTCATGAAGCACTATTCAGCTGATCACTCAAGGGAGTCCTCGAGTAAATCATCCTTCCACTCCAACACTGCCTCCACCTCCATCGCATATACCTTTACCCACACCTCCATCTACACCACCACCATTCAACATGGAAAACTCAATGAAGTTGCCGATTTTCAAGGGAATAGGGAGTGAAGATACATAGAAGTTTTGGTTTGTTGTGAATGTTGTATGGAAAGTGAAACAAATTATTGGTGACAATATAAAGAAGGCATATCTGGTTACCACTTTATAGGATCACAGACTAACTTGGTATATTAAGTATTGTTATGATAATCCTCTTGTGTCACTAGCAGAGACTAGATTAAACAAGTAGATTAGTAAGCCTAAATTTGACTCACATTTGGTAATTGGATTTAAGGAAATCATTATGATAGTTGATGAGATTCCTTGGGAATTAGATCAATGGTTCAAGTGTCAGAGTCATGAAGTTAACATGCAGCTCACAGATAGTCAACATAACAAATGGTTTATAGCTTTGCTTTTGCCCCACCTAAGAATTTATCTATCAAAATGGAAGATAGCAATGGAAGAAGAAGCCTTGGAAATCATGATGAGGTTGCACACATCACCTGTTCAGGACGTGATCCAAGGGGTATAGCAGATCCACTCTTAGTTATAAAGCCTACACTTATAATTATAGAGTTTGACGAAAGACAAGGACACTAAACCTGAAGTGCATGCGGAAGTTTGGTGTTTGAGTGCAAGGTCCAAGGGCATGATAAAGACCACTATCTAATGTATGAGAATTATATTGCAAGAGCGGTACTAATTCCCATAAAACCAAAATTCCTAGCAGGGCTGAGCATGGAGGGTACACTATGGCATGCTATTTCTTAGATTACTAGACAAGATGTGATGGATAATTGTCATTTACTTCAAAAAAATTATCTAGACACCCTAATACATGTTCTGTAACTTCTACAAATCTATGGGCCATGATGCATGCCACTGTCGTAGCTATGAACTGATGATGAAAAGAAAACCTACATACCAGATGCAAGCATAGACGTGGACTCCAGAGAACGGTGCTAGAGGAGTGCACGAAGATTATCAAGGATGAGGATGGGTCTGCGGAGGAGGAGGACCTAGTAGCGGTCATAGTCAGATTATCTGCTCCAATTGCAGACAACCATGGTGCTATGTGTGAGACTATCAGAATCAGACAAGCCTGTCATGTCAATACTGCAGCTAGTTTGACCACACTATAGAAGAATCTCTAGTGCTGATAGCTAAAATGTAAGAGAAGGAAACACAACCTCAACAGCCTATGTAGAACTTACAGATGATGAGAGCTAAGCCCTGCGAGGAGGATCAAAGCGTGAATATAGTGCTATTTAATGGAATAATTATTGGTGATGATAAAGATAAACAACCTAAAGAGGACAGATGGGTTGGCAAGGCCCCAGATAAGGAAGTTGGTTTTGATATGAATCGTGCTAAGGAAGCTAGGATAAGGTGCAAGAAACCAGCATGCCTGCAGAGGTTGATCCCTCTATAATCACTACATTTTTAGAGACCTGTATGAAACTACTGCACGACAGAAAAGTTGTGGAAGTCCTTCAGGAATTAATAAACAAATGCTCCAGCAAAGAGAAGGTCCTTTATGGACATCGGGTGGTTAGAAAAATTTCCAGACATAAGGCACGAACAGGGCACAAGATGAAGCTCATTGCACAGATCGGTGATTATAAGATGGACAAGGTCATTTTGAATCTGGGGTTCGATGCAAAGGTATGAAAAAAACAAACATGCAAAATAATGGGGTGACTTGTGCGACAGTGGTCTCTGATTCATCTCAGAATGGTGAACGAGCATAAAATCATCTCAATGGGATAGTTATATGGAATAGTAGTTGATATAGAAGGTGTGAGCACGATGGATGTCTTTGGGGTTACAGAAATCATCGAGGACAATAATCCCTACCCTACGCTCCTGCGAATTGATTGGGCCATTGATACGAATGGGTTCATCAATTTGAAGAAGAGGACAATGTCGTTTGAAAGAAAATTTCTTCAGGTTGCAGTACCTTTGGACCCTGCAGAAGGGGCCCTCTATACTGAACCAATTCGTGATTATGAAGAAAGTGATGATGAAATGGATCAAATATATAAAATAATAGCATGAGGATCAATCTAACGATAAATGGACTCATTGCATAAGACCACGAGAGTTCCTTCACATCAAATTCAGATGAAGAGTTGGAGCACTAGAAGAATCGCTTGCATGAAGTATCTACATTGTGATGCAATATGATGATGAAGTCACTACACTATGTCTCATCGGAGGTAAGGAAACTAACCTATTATGATGGTTTAACTACTGTATATATGTTTTTGGATGAATTTGAGCATGAATTCCCTAAGGATCACCACTTTCAAGCTTTAGAATTGGAACTATGCACTGTGCTCACACAATGGTGGGGTGTGCATAGCGATAGTTTTGATGGATTGCGAGATTAGAAAAGAATGATGAGGTTATGGCTTCGGCGCCCTAACGCTAGATTGACTAAGAAATATAATGGAAGGGATGATTCATGTGATCACCTAGCAAAATGGACTAAAGCATGGGGAATAGAGTTGCAACCAAAGTGGGTACACATATTTTTCCATACTTTGGATACAAGTCCCATGAACTAGTATTTGGAAACGGAGCTCCGCCCTGGCATGGTAGAATGTTATATATTGAGGGAAGGATTCTTATTGATCTTCAACTTTGAATACATATTTGCAAGCATTGATGAAGCTCTACATGAGGTTGAGGGGGTCATCTTCAGAATTCTAAAGAAACTTCTGGAATGGACCCAACCAAATTGGAGCACCTAGCTGTGTGAGGCACTGGAATGCTATAATGTGACCACTATAGAGGAAGATGAAGATACGAGAAACATATTTATTCTAGAGGTAGAAGGGCATCACAAAGTCCAATGCCCAAAAATAGAAAACACGAACATCTCCACGTAGTTGAAGACAAAGCAAGTAAACATTGGCACTGAAACAAAACCAAAGTTCGCAAAGATTGGAGATTATTGGGATGACACTACTGTGGATAAAGTTTTTGAGTTACTCCGTGAATACCAAGATCTCTTCCCTACTAAGTTTTCAGATTTAAAGGGCATTGCTGGCAATTTGGGTGTTATGAAGATCACTCTGAAACAAGATGTACAGCCTACTAAATAGAGGTTGTATCACCTTAATCCTAAATACAAGGAAAATGTTCGCCAGGAGCTAGACAAGATGTTGGAGGTAGGCATCATAGAACCAGTTGAAGAATCAAATTGGGTAAGCCTGATGGTGGTTTAGGGGAAGAAATAAAATGGTGAAATAAGGATTTGCATAGATCTGCAGAAGCTTGATGATGCATGTGTCCACGACCCATTCCGAACATCATTTACAGGAAATGTATTAGACAATGTTGGGAGGAAGGAGGCCTATTCCTTTACTAATGGGTTTTCCAGATATCATCAAATCAAGATCGCACTAGAGGATAGGAGGAAGACGACCTTCATGACAGAGTAGGTTGTTTTCAATACACTGTGATGCTGTTTTGGCTAAGAATGTGCTTGCGATATTTTCCCATGTAGTCATTGTATTGTTCAAAGAGTTCATTCATACGTTTCTGGAAGTATAGTTTGATGACTAGACAATGTTTCGATTAGTATCGCCATGTAGTAAGTCCGTGCTTGATCTTGGATACGTGCCTCAGGTACCATATCGCACTGAATTTGAAGAAATGCATATTCTCTATTCCCTTTGGGATCTTGATAGGTCACATGGTGTGAAAGCAAGGATTAATGGTGGGCCCTTCAAATATTGCAGTAATTGGGAATTTGGAGGCCCTAAGGAACATCAAGAAGTTGTGCGTGACATTGGGACATACAGGATATTATAGAAAATTTATCAAATCTTATGCTCAAATTACTGTGCATATGGAGAAACTATTGATGAACGATACAAAATTCTATTGGGATGAAGAATTTTAGCAGATCGTAGATGTCTTCAAAGAAAATATGGTCACTACGCTAATCTTGGTATTCCCTAATTGGAAAGAGAAGTTTCATATACATGTGGATGCCTCTTTCATTGTGTTTGGTGCAGTGTTAACGAGGGCCGATGAAGGAGAAATGGACGATCCTACAGCCTTTACTAGTAGGAAATTATGGAAGACTGAGAAGAATTATTTAATGACCGAGCACGAAGGATTGGCCATGGTGTACAGGCTGCAAAAATTTAGGCATTAGCTACTAGGAGGGCATTTCAAGATATATATATAGATCATTCTTCCTTGAAATACTTAGTCAATAAGCCTGTGTTGGGGTGGAAGCTCTTTAGATTGTTGATATTATTTCAGGAGTATGACTTTGAAGTCATCATGAAGCTTGGGAGGTTAAATTCATGACTTGACCATCTGTCATAGATTGAAATAGGAGCGAAACCTAATAATCTAGAGGAAGAGTTTCCATATGCACAACTCCTTGCGGTGCGCGTAGCAGATAATAATTTTGTAGACATTATTCACTTATTAACTATGAGGATGGCACCAGAAGGATATACAAGTCAACAAAATAAGGAATTAGTATTGCGTGTGACATATTTTTCATTTATTGTGGGAAATTTGTATAAGATGGGTGCAGGTGAAATATTGTGAAGAAATGTGCCAGATTTTGGGCACGAAAAAATTCTCGCTGAAGCTCATGGGGGAGTCGGTAGAGGTCATTATGCAAGCAAGGCAATTGTACAAAATATTTTGCGTGTAGGTCTACGGTTGCCAACTTTACACAAGTATTCCAAGGTGTATTGTAAGGCATGCAATGCATGTCCAAGAACTGGAAGACCATCGCGAAGAGATGAGTTTCCACTACATCCTCAAGAATATTTGTAGCCATTTGAAAAATGGGTGATTGATTTTATTGGGCTAGTTCAGCCCCCTCAAAAGAAAATAGTCACACACTATATTATCACCACGATAGAATATCTAACTAGATGGGTGGAAGCACACTCGGTTAAGGATTGTACATGGGCTACAACAACAAATTTTTTTTTTGAGTATGCCTTAACTAGATTTGGCTACCAGAAAGTGTTGATTTATGACAGAGGTACGTACTTTTTGAATGAAATGATCAGCTGATTGACTAAAGAATTTCAGGTATACCATCAGAAGAGTACATCGTATCACCCATAGGCCAATGGGACTATTGAAGCCTTTAATAAGATTCTGGAGAACACGCTGGCGAAGATCTACAATGCATAGCGAAATGATTAGGATGTGCATGTAGCTGCAGTACTATGGGCTTATAGGAGTACTTGTAAGAAGCTAACAAGGAAACACCATTCATATTAGTATATGGGGTCGAAGATGTAATGCTGATGGAGTACATTGTGCCTAGTTTACACATAGTAGCCCTGATAGATATGGCAGATTACGAGGCCTTGGAGGAATGGCTTGCCCAGCTGATGAAGCTCGAGGAATATCAATATTTGGCAGAATCCCATCAACAAGTGTAGAAGGAACGCGAAAAGGCATGGCATACCATATCAAGCTTCACACATTCAAGGTAAATTATGTTGTCCTGTTATATGATAGTAAGTTCACTAAATTTCTAGGTAAATTCTAGATGCATTGGTTAGGGCCATATATTGTCAAAGAAATTACAGATGGAGGATAGTTCAGCTTGAGAAGCTAAATGGGGAACCCTTCCCGAGAAGAGTGAATGGGAGTAAGTTGAAGTTGTATATAGGGGATCCTACATAATGACTATATGGTAGAAGGATAGTGTTAGTGCTCCAGGAAGTTTCAAGGGAGCATGGGACTATAAACTACACTGCCTAGTTTGGAGGAAAACACAGCGAGCAGGCTGCGTGGAGAATGACAAAGATACAACCCCTAAATCTGCATGTAGGAAGCTGTACCATGGAGGAAGGTGCCATGTGACATAGCTAGATGTGACTTTTGAAGTTACTGTTCATGACTTGAAAACCAAAAGACGATTAAGTGGAGCAGGCAGGTAGCATTTAATGCAAAAATATTTGAAGATCTGTCATGAAAACAACATTTATTGTTAGAAATTGGGGGGAACGGTCGGATTTGAATTCAAAACCCCCTATAAATTACGTGTGTTGGTCCAATAGAGAACACTTTTCTCTATCATAATTTTTAGTGAATTCCGTTGTTTGTTGCTTATGAGCTTAGTGTTTTGGCAGGATTTTATTATGAGCCGCACATTTGTTGAGCTACCTGCGAAAAACAAGAAGTTTATTCTTGACAAAATGTATGCTCCAAGTCTTGTTTAAGCCATTAGTACTAGTGATGTTTCCTCTGAGACCATTGCCCTGGAAGTTATAAGTATGGAAGCTTTGGCTACTGTGCGTATGGTGCCGAGGTCACCTAGGCCAAATCGTAGCCTTACTAGAGAAGCCAAAACAACCAAAATCAAAGAAATCTACAAATGACAAGAAAAAGAAGTTGGTGCCAATGCATGAATCCCCCAAAAAGCATAATGAAACATAGAAGCAGAAGAAAGACAAGCAGTCAGAGAAAGTAGTGGACCTAGAGGCAAAAGAAGCCCAGGGAATAGAGGATGTTGACGCTGAAGGAGAAAAACCCATAACAAGGCTCGCTGAGTATATCCCTCTATGAAAAGGAAAAGAAACGGTCATGAAGGAACTCGATTCTAAGAATTTCACCATATCCACACCCCTGCTACCTGAGCAGAGCCCTTTGGAAGGCCCTCGACTGGCAAGGGTCCCACTACTGAAAATGGATGATTGGGAACTAGCTAATCAAGCTAAGTTTCCACACTTGGTGATCGATAAGTATATGAGAAGGGTATATTATGTAGAATTAGGTGTTACAGAATTGGAAATAGAGGAATGAGCTGACGATGTCGAGCACTCGAGGTTACTTAATCTACTATGGCTGCCCCATTATCACTACACCCACATCAATATGATATGCGTGCAACAGTGACTCACATTGATGCACGATGGTTTTTTATGGCTGGGAGGGCATATCCCCATTACATACATGCTCATTCATAGGATCACGCACATCCCTTATAAAGGCTCGATCCTAGCTAAGGAGTTTGGTGGAAAGACTGGGAAAAAAGACCTTGCAGAAAGGATGAAGAGGTATTACAACCACTTTAAGAAGTCATGAGAGTATTCAATTATTTCTATAACAGACAAGGCAATTCAATTGGTTGCCCATAGCTTAGTAGGGAAGGTGATGAGAGAGTTTCGTGTGGATGAAGTTCTGGTACCTATAGTTTCCCTGGCTGCACAATGTGCAAAAGGTGTACATTTTAATTGGGAAAGATGCCTCCGTCAGGAGTTCCTGGCGAATTGCTATGAGGCCCAAGATGAGACCAAGTCACTCCACTATGCTTACTTATTGCTGTCAATTGTCCTCATTGCATGGGAATTGCTGGAGGATAGACAATTTCCTCTGCTTGAGGAAGGATTACCAGAGGCATCGTAGTTTTCTTCCTTATGGTCTACAAAGGTTGTTGTGTGGATCAGGGAAATAAAGATATTTTGGGTTCCTATGGAAATGGATCTCTGCATAGCCATTAATTAGTGTTCGAGGTGGTCCCCAAACTTGTTGACACAGCTATCAGCCTATGCGGTATTCAAGGTTGACTTCCACAGAGTATGCATCCAAGCGCGGAAGGATCTAGAGAAAAAATAGCATGAATTTCCCTATTTGGTGATAGAAATGGATGTGTAGGAGGTTATAGAAAAATGGTCTCCAGAGTGGCATGCCGTGTCAGACTTAGCTGCTAGACCAAGCATGGGTGCGGGAAGTTATTCTACTGAGAAAAGACAAGAAGCAGCTAAGAAGTTTGTGCATACCCTTGCAACATAGAAAAAGGAGGAAGCCATAGAAAAGGCTCATGTGGAGCAAGAACATGCTGCCAAGGAGCAGGTGGAATAGGAACAACGCGAGTCATAAAATGGTGACAAGTCACCTTCGCCGAGGACATGAATCAAACAAAACTTAGACATAGGGGACCCCTGCCCAACACATCATGTCTACCAATTTAGAAGAATTACCAACACCATGCCACTCATCTAATCCATAAGGAGAGTCTCGTGAACTATATTCTACCATCTTTTTGGTCATCTTTGATCTCTTTCCTATAAAACATACCATGTCAGATAACCCAAAACATAAACATAATAAACATACCTCAGTATACCTCGGGGAGGATATCTCATCTAAAAAGTCGACTAGATTAGCACAATACATGTATAAACATAATCATAATAGCATATAGGTATGATCCTAACCATAGGCCATTCATCAATGCATGGCCATATCAACAACACATCATGATCTCATACATAAGAACTACACCCATATCAATGTGTGCATAATTAACATACGTACAAGATGCATTCACACACAATACATACAGAAACTATCATGCATAATCAATACATAACCAACCTATACTCATGATAAACAGATGCTAAAACACACCAACAAATTCCACATGGAGACACAAATGCAACCGTGACTAAGACCATGCATACACAACAAGTACTTAGACCATAAGTATAATTAACACATTTGCAACCAACAAGAATGCATGACCAACACACCACCCATCCAATCCATGGGGTGAACCATGCTCTCATACAACTCTGTAACACCCTCCTCCCACATTTATGCAAGTTAACTAGTTCGTTGGGGAAAACATGTAACAAGAGGCTACTACAATTTGATTCAAATGCCCATGTATAGTTAAGGATGTGAAAGTGACACAACACAACCATTCTAACCTTTTGCACATGTCAAAGAACATACAAGAGCCAACCAACCCTTCTAGGTGATCAACCCTTGAGACAAATTGACACTTCACTATCGTATATCCTCAATCGCTCCCACGACATGGGTATGCATGCTTCTGGGGACCTGCAATCTCTCTCACAGCATGGGAATCCAAGTGACTCGGGTCCTAGTTTTTAGCCTGTGAACCTGGATTATGTGCCATGAATAAGATTTATCCTTGTAAACAAATTCCCTGGAAAAAAATTCTTAAAAATAGAAAATATACAATGCAGATAAAAAAGAAAAATACACAGAGATTTTCCCCTGGATCCTAAAACCGGGACTGTAAGATTGATTTTTCATTATGTTCCTTTCAATGTTACAATACATATATATACATGTCAAAGCATTCATAAAGACCAATCCATTAACCTTGGATTAGAACATAACCATAGCTCCCTTTATTTAATCTACAAAATGCCATGGGAAAAAGATGATCATGCACAAAACTATAGGTAGGTATGCCCACCTAATATAGGGTCAAAAATATTTTCCTGGGACTTTGCCCCAAACCGCTTATAGGGGGGTACCACCTACCTTAAACACCCCAACAGGGGGGGCTACGCCCAATGCAATGAACAGGGGAGGCTTTCTCCCACCTTGTGACCCCTGGCCCCCTCCCCACGCATGGGACTAATTTTGGAAAAAATATAACACACACCCAACATCCTCCCACTTGTTGTTTTTTTTCCATGCAAGGGGTCACTTGGGAGCTTAGTAATTGGTCTAGCCCTACAACACCCATTGTTTCTCTACACTAAGAAAACTTCTCAGTGCTCACAAACTTCAGCAATGCATCTGCGCCATTTTTCAAAGTGTCCACCTTTACTAGCAACATCTTTTTGACCTCAACCATATCCCTCACAAAGTGATACTGAACGTCAATGTGCTTTATATTTCAATGAAAAGAAGGGTTATTGCAAAGAAAATTTCACTTTGGCTGTCACAAACTATCCTTATAGATCATTATATGAACCCCATACTTGAACATAATCTCTATAATCAAATAGTTTCCTTGGTTGCATGAGTGGCTACCATGCATTAAACCTTTGTAGTTGAAAGTGTCGCTATAGATTGTCTCTTTCTCATCCAAATGACTACACCTCCGAATAGGTTAAACACACACCCACTTGTAGATTTTCTCTAATGCAAATATCAAGCCCAATTTTCATTAACAAAGCCACGAATGTCTAAAACTCTATCCAATCTTGGTATTCATTGGTAGCACAAACCATAATCACTAGTGCCATGCAAATACCTAAAATCTAGCTTCACTATTGTCCAATGCTCCTTCCCTCATTTTGACATGAACGTACTCAATACTCCCACTACTTGTGAAATGTCAGGTCTAGTACAGACCATTTCATACATTAGGATACCTATTTCACTTGTGTATGGAACATGGGACATGTCCTCTTCCCATTTTTATCTCTTGGGACACCGTTCAATAGATAACTTTACACCTACATGAAATAAACCTTCACCAGTTTACTATTTTACATATTAAACCTCTGTAGTATTATATTGACAAACTTCCTCTGGTTTAACTAGAGATTCCTTTTTTTTATCTCATTTGATTTCCATGCCCAAAATAACTTGGTAGCACCAATATCCTTCATGTCAAATTTTGATGACAATTGGGTCTTCAAATCGCAGATAATTTCTTTATCATTTCCAATCAACAACATATCATCCACATACAAGACCAAATAAATAAAATGGTCACAAATTAATTTAAAATACACACAATGATGCTCTTTTCTTCTGGTGAAGCCAACTATCAAATTTATGATACCACATCCTTGTTGACTATTTTAAACCATACAAATACATTTTTAACCTGCATACCAATTCTTTCTTTCCCTTCACCACAAAATGTTCAAGCTGCTTCATGTAGATTTCTTTTTCCATATCCTCATGAAGAAATGTTGTCTTCACATCTATTGGTTCTACGTAAAAATAAAAAGTGAAAACAACATATAAAAGTAATCTAATAGAATTTTCCTTGGCAACATGAGATAAAATATCACCAAAATCAATTCCCAACACCCGGGAATAACCTTTTGCTACCAACCGAGCTTTATATTTCTCCACCTTGCCTTTCGTATTCATCTTATTCTTAAACACCCATTTTCTTCTAATGGGTTTCCTTCCAACCAACCACTACACCAGATCCCAAGCTCATTTTTGTCCAAAGATGTTATTTCATTAACCATGACCTCTTTCCAAAGTTTTCCATCCTCTAAATCTACTACCTCCCTGACAATTCTAGGTTCATCATCAGTAATAGATAAACAAAATTTTGAACAGAAAGAAAATTGACTATACCTTTATGGCTGTCTTCTTTCTCAAACTGATCTTCTCGCACATGGAGTTTCTATCTCTTCATTTTCTTATTCATGTTCTACTATCAGGTTTGATTCTTCCTCTTTTAGCTCAATCTCTATCTTCTGAGGTTCCTTTGGTAAGACTTCATGCTTAATAAAATATTTCACCTCTCTAAACACCACATCTTAGTTGTACACAATCTTCCTTTTCTCTCGGTCCCAGAACTTATAACCTTTTAAACCATCTTTATACCCAATAAAGATGCACCTTTCAGATTTACTATCAAACTTAGTTCCTTTCTCCTTCCGAACGTGTAGATATGCATCATAGCCAAATACCCTAAGATGTGAAAGAGAGGGTTTCTTACCAGTCCATACCTCATGTGGAGTATTATCCTCCAACACTAATGAAGATGATATGTTGACTAGGTAACATGTAGTCTCTACCACCTCTCCCTGGAATTCCTTTCCTAACTCGACACCACTAAGCATGCTTCTTTCCTTTTCCATGAACATCTTGTTCATTCTTTCTGCAACTTTATTTTGATGAGGTGTGTGTGGGGTAGTCTTCTTCCATGCTATACCACACTTCTTACAAAACTCTTCAAATTCCTTCTTCCAAAACTCTCCACCATTATCTATCCTTAGCACCTTCATATTTTTCTCTATCTGGTTTTCCACCAAAGTCTTAAAGTAACAACCATGGTGAAAATTCCATGTAATAAAATTTAACAAAGGAAAATATAAAACCATAGGTAAGGGACACGTATTCCAAGGTGAATGATGCCCAAATATATCCTAGTGGGAATCATTAGATGTGTTTGTTAAAGGAAATTGGAAAAGGAAAAGGCATAGAACCGAAAAAGGAAGTTTTGGCACATTTATTTATGAAAATAAAGGAAATTTGGAGAAAAGTAGGGTGAAAGGTCACAAGTTTCATGTGAGGAGGAAAATGAAGAAAATGGAGGTGTCATTAATAAAAAGGCATCTAACAATCAATTGGTAACCTTTTTTCAACTCAGTTTTTTATCTCTCTCATTATTCTCTCCCTCTCTCTCACTATTGGAAACTCAATGCTTTCTTGGAGCACTCTATCTTGGGAGCAAGGAAGGAAAAGAAAGCAAAAGGGAAGGAAGGAAAGAAAGGATTAAGGAAGGAAGATTAGTATGAAGAAGCTATAGTAGGAATACTTGTAAGTAGAATATTGCATGTGTGGTTTCCTAATTGGTTTTGACATGCATGGCTTTGCATGTTAGTATATGGCTCTCTTGTTGTCAGTGGCATGGTTTTGTTGCATTATGATAGATGTTTTCAGCCTAGCCTTTCCTTTCTTGGATGCCATGGTGTGTTGGGATGTTTGTATTGATTTTGAGCTTCAAAATTGCCAAATGGATTTTGGAATTTGAAGTGGAGGCAGTCTCAAGGTTCAATCCAAAAGGCCTAGGAATCCCTTGACCGGTTTTGGTGGGATACATGGTAAAGCCTAAGAAGGAAGTCTCGGTCTAGGGCCTAGTGATTCAATGTGGATTATGGTAAATCCTAAGAGGACAGTGTCTTGGTTTAGGCCCTAGTGATCTGGTATTGGATTGTAGTACAGCATGAGAGACCAGGAGATGGAAAATTCCTCAAGGATAGTGATGGATTATGGATGGCATTTCAACTTTGGTTCAATTTTACAATCAGAGCACCAATTTTAGTGTGATCATAGTTTGGTGAGGGCAGAGGTGGTTTAACCTCTTTATTCTCTTGGTTGTTTTTGGATTTTTTTATCCATGATCCCACATTCATGCTTGGAACATGGCATGGGAGTGACTAACAGAAAGAAATATTTGGTTCAACCATGTCTATAGTCAAATGGTACGTGGAAGTCTTGAACCTAGTTAGATTTTCCAATGGTTAATAAAAGCTAGGTTCTCTTGCTTTTGTACTTGTTTATATGTGGATTTAATGGTTGTTATCTCATTGTTATTTCCATGGTTATATGTTGGTTATAAGAATGGCTAATTTTGTAGTTCATGTCATGGTTCTTTCATGTATTTACCTGTAATGGTTAAAATGATGGATGAAAGACCTAATTGATGTCATAACAGTTCAAGGGAGAAGGTGGTGATCCTTCTTGTCACATTTCCTAAGAGTTTTCAGTCATTCAAGTTCTATATTCTATCCTAGACCTGTAGATTGCATTAATATGAAGTGTTTGACATAATATCAGTCCCAATTGGGGATAGTCAGGCCTAGTCCTGTATTTTTTTTGGATTATTAGTCTTGTCATGATGTGTTTAATGGATTCTCGAAGTTACAACAAGTTCGTTGCAATGGCCAAAATTTTGGCACAGAAAAGTGCCTTAAATTTCGGAGACACTCGCATAGGGTTTTTGGCGAAAGTCCTTGGATGTAGGCATGCAATCTTGTGGGAGCATCTAGAAGTCCCTAGACACTAGCATGTCCATAACATGAGAGCATACAGAGGTCAATGGCTCTAAAAACACAGTGGGACCTAGGGGAAGGATCGCTGAGTGGGCTACCTCCTAGGATTTTTGTCATTGATGTTGAATGTATGGTTGATGTGTTTCCACGATTCCATTTCCTTAAGGTCTCGAAGGAGGTTTAATCCTATCATAGTAGACTCTCATCACATGTTGCTTGGTTAGTTATTTGGGTAGATGTTGGAGGACGGTGGTTATAGATTGTTATCGAAATATGGTTGACCCCTCAGACTAGATGGGGTGTGCGTCTTGTTCATGCAATCATGTTAGTTTCACATGTGTTAGTCATCCTTGAATGCTTGTTGCATGTGCATGGTGTTTGTCATGGTCGTAGTGATGCTTCCATAGGAATAATGATGTCATTATGTGAAGTGTGTTTTCATGGGTGTATGATTGGGCACATGTTTTTGTTCGCGTACGATCACTACACAATGATATGGTTGTTGATGTCATTCATAAGGTCATGGTAGGTGTAGTTAATATGGTCATGCATTGATGACTAGACTCTAGCTAGAATGATGGACATATGGTTACATGCCTATGTTCTATATTTTATATGTTGTCACGATTCCATCATACATGTATCACATAGATTTTCTGATCTTGGAGACAAGGTATCCTCCATGAAGTATACTAAGGTACCTTGAACTATTGTGATTTGGTTTAACTGACATAGTATGCCTTGCAGGAAAAAGATCAAAATGGCTAGCACTAAAAACACTCCCTATCAATCAAATGAGTAACCTGGTGTTGGGAAGTCTTCTCATTTGGCAGATACATTGAGAAGCTTGAAGGAAGAAATAAGGAGTTGTAAGGCAGACAATTAAAAAATCATGCATGCATAAGAGAAACAAGACAAGGTTAATGCAATACTACTTCAAAATTTGTCAGAATTATAGCGACGGGGACCACTTTGGATCAACCATCAGAAGGAGGACATAACTAATGGGTCTAATGGAACTAGATCTTATGGTGGTCATAGGTCATATAGAGATGACACGATCAGACATGGTAGGTTGTTGGACACTCTAGATAGGAGAGGTGATGGACACATGTACTATTCTAATTCTGGTTTAGAAATGCATCATGATCATCATCGTTATCATCCTTACAAGAGGAGCAATAGCGGATACTTGCCAGATGAGTTTAAGAAATAAAGGCCACCTACCTTTGTTGGAGAGGTGAAGAAATCACATGATGCAGAGGCATGGTTGCTTGGTATGAGGAAGTTCTTCAGATTGCATGAGTATTTAGAAAACATGAAAGTAAAGATAGTCACTTTTAGTGTCAAAGGTAAAGCAGATATTTGGTGGGAAGATGTGAATAATTTTAAAGGTATACATGAGGATGATTTGACTTGGCATGAATTTGAGAGGCTCTTCAAGAAGAAATATTTATGAAAAAACTAAGGATTTTTATGAGTTGCAGATGGGTTCCATGATAGATGATGAGTATACTAGTAGGTTCATGGAGTTGTTGAGATATGTGCCTTGCCTCAAGGAGGAGAAGGCTAAGGTGAAAATATTCATCAGTGGACTTCGAATAGCATATAGAGACCAAATTGATTTCAATGAGCCTAGATCATTGGAGGAGGCTATCTGAAAGTTGAAACATTATTATGAGTAGTCAAAGCGCAAAGCTGATCCTAAGTGTGACTTGAAAGGAAAATTATGAGAAATGTAATGGAAAATGGCCACCAAAGTGAAGATGACCTTAAGATGCAGGTTAGAAGGAAAATGTAGTCCCTTGAAAGAAGTTTGATACAACTAGGAAGGGATATGGAGAGAGGTAGGTTAGAGGCGGTGATAGAGAACCATTGCAGTGTTGGATATGTGGTAAGGATCATCGTAAGAGGGATTTTACGTAGTATAAGGGTGGTAGACCCTAGATCTATAATGATCAGGAGGCACATACAATTGGTGATGTTCATCATAACATTGGTTGGATCTATGCAATTGTGGACAACAGGCACACAGATCATCAAGCATATATCATTGAGATGGACATTAAGCTTTGTGATCAAGATGTTTCTATTTTTGTTGATCTTTGATCTAACTATAGTTATATTAATCCTGATGTGGTGGATAAGTGTGATTTGAGAAATGAAGTGCATGCAGAATCTTGATTGGTATAGTTGGCTACAGGTACCAAGAATAAACTTCACCATTGGGTAAGAGCTTGTGCATTTTGAGTTAAATGGTATGCCTATAGAAGCACATTTGAATGTACTGCCATTAGGATTATCATATAATATGCTTTTAGGTATGGATTGGTTGTACCTTCACAGGACCAAAGTAGATTCCTTCAACAAGGCCATTGAGTGTGCGGATGATAGTGGGGAAAGAGAATTAGCATGGGAAGAGGAAGACTACATCAGTGAGGATGGTTACGAGTATGCAAGATAAGTGTAGTTGTAGAAAATGTTGTGTGTTGTTTTGATTACATATATCTACCGACAAGGATAAAGATACTAATGATGCATAAATATTAAAGAAGTACCTTATATTACAACAGCATCAGGATGTGTGTCCAGGAAAAATTCCAAAGCTAACCCCTCACAGGGAAGTGGATTTCTCTATTGAGTTGGTGCTAGGGGTAGCACCAGCATCGAAGGAACCTTATAGGACGAGCACTCTAGAGCTAGTAGAGTTGAAATTGTAGTTAAAGGAGATGCTTGGAAAAGGGATACATTAGGCCACATATATCACCTCAAGGTCCACCAGTATTGTTTGTAAAGAAGAAATATTGTACTTTCATATTGTTCATTGATTATAGGAAGTTGAACAAGGTAAGGATTGAGAATAGGTATGCGTTGCCAAGGATCAATAATTTTTTTGATCAGTTGGAGGAAGTAGTAGTGTTCTCTAAGATCGACTTGAGATCAGGATACCATCAAGAGTGCATCAAGTAAGAGAATATCTTCAATACTAGATTCAAGACTAGGTATGGGCATTATGAGCTTGTTTTAGTTCCATTTGATTTGACTAATGCTCCAACTAAATTTATGTGTTTGATGAAAAATGTGTTACGTCCTTATTTGGATAAGTTTGTTATTATGTTCATTGATGACATATTGGTATATTCTAAAAATGAGGAAGAGCATGTCGAGCATTTAGCATCAATGTTGAGATTGCTAAGAGAGCATCGGTTGTATGCTAAGATTAGCAAGTGAAACTTGTTTTAGATAGAGGTGCATTACTTAGGACATGTCATTTCCAAGTAAGGCATAGCAGTAGATCCAGAAAAGATAAGGGATATCATGGAGTGGGAAGCTCCTAAGAATGTGGATGAGGTGAGATCTGTCATGGAATTGGTAGGTTAATACAAGAGGTTCATCAGGAACTTCTCATGAATTGCATATCCTATCACATCATTCCAGAGGAAAGGTAATAATTTTGAATGGACGGAAGAATGTGTATCTAGTTTTGAGAAACTAAAGTAGTTTTTGACACATGTAGTAGTACTAAAAATTTCATATCTAGACAAGGAGTTTGTAGTGTGTACAAATAATTACAAGAGAGGACTTCATGGAGTTCTCATGCAAGTAGGATAGGTAGTGTGTTATAAGTCATGGAAGCTGAATGAGCATGAGAAGAACTATCTGGCACGTGATATTGAGCTAGGAGCAATTATGCATGCATTGAGGGTGTGAATGAACTATCTTCTTGGTAGGAGCTTTCTATTGATGAGCGATCAGAGTGGGTTGAGGTATTTGTTTGACCAGATAACTCTAAACGTCAGCTAAGATAGATGGTTGATGACCCTTAGTGAGTTCAACTTCAAGATCATATACATTAAAGGAAAGGAGAACTGGTTTGCAGATGCTCTTCGCTCGAAGGTACATGTAAATTATATAGCAACTATGAGCTCTTATGGGAAAGAATAACATGATAGGATCTTGCAAGTAGGACAAAATGATGACAAGTATATGGAGGTCATGCACAAGTTATAGCAAAGTACAGGTATAGGCATAGGCACAGGTATAGGTATAGGTACATGTACAGGTGATCATAATGTAGACTATTGTCTCATGAATGATGGTTTGGTGAGATTCAAGGATAAGATCTATGTGCTAAATTGGAGTGAGCTCAAGAAGCTTATCTTGAGAAATTTTCATGTGAAGCCATCCTCGGGTCACCTAAGATATCAAAAGACATTGACAATGGTGAAGAAGTTATCGTACTAACCGAATCTGAAGAAGGATGTGGCAGAGTTCATGGCTAGATGTTTAGATTGTTAGATGTGGAGCATGATTGTTCAGAGGTGTTTGTTTCAGCCGACTGTATACCCCAGGAAGTTTGTACACCCATCCATGTGGGAGGGACTTGTCCCCCTCCTGGGTAGTGCCCCCGAAGCTAAAAAAAATGTAAAATTGCCTTGTAAAGTATAGTAATTTCTAGTCAATCTGGGTCGTTCATTAGGCGGATGATCTGAGAGTAGAACTTATGTTTAGTTTAGGGTTTTTTGCCCTAGAACGCAATCCCTCTCTTTGTGTGAGGGCATTGTATTTGAGGCTATGTAATAGATGTGTATTCTCCGAGTGAGAAACAAAGAGGTGAGAGTATGAGATAAAACAGAGGATATTACAGTGGATCTATTGTAGGTTGTGTCTCTTCATTTTGCTAGATAATAGAAAGGAAGGACTAGTTGTTCGGGGTGGACGTAGCTCAAATTGGGTGAACCACGTATATCTGTGTCTCTCTTGTTTTATGAGTTTTTTTTAATTTATATTTCTGCAATATTTTATGTGTTCCATTGCTCTGTAATATATAATTTTCTAACAACTGGAATCAGAGCCGAAGGTCTATTTGGCTGATAAACTCATAGGAAAGAAGGGTTTCTCATTCGAGTGGGAGCAATGGCAAAAGATGGTAAGTTTAGGGTCGAGAAATTTAACGACCAAAATTTGTCACTGTGGAAGATGCAAATGGAAGATTATCTATATCAAGAGGATGTATACCTACCATTGGGCATAAAAACAAAGATGTTGATGGGTATGACAGATGAAGAATGCAACCTTCTCAATAGAAAGGCACTCGAAACAGTATGGTTGTGCCTCGTAGTGTCAGTCGCCTTCGACATTTCAAAGGAAACAATGACAGAGGGTTTGATTAAGGCATTGGATAAACTATATGAAAAAACCTCGGCCTCAAACAAGGTATTTCTTATGAAACAGTTATTTAATATGAAGATGTTGGAAGGTGGATCTGTTGGAGAACATTTAAATGATTTTAATATTGTTACAAGTCAGTTATGTTCTATAGGGGTAAAATTTGATGATGAAGTTAGAGCTCCATTATTCTTTTGCTCATTACCAGAAAGTTGGAATGGTTTAGTAATGGCCATTAGTAACTTTGTTTTTGGATCTAGTACTTTAAAGTTTGATGATGTTGTCAGTGCTATCCTTAGCGAGGAAATGTGATGGAAAAGCTCCGATGAGACATCGGGTAATGCTGAGTGCAGAGTCTAGGGGAAAAAAAATGAAAAGAGGAAAGAGCTTAGGATATTGTAGTAAATCAAGGAAAGGCAGATCCAAGTCTAGATTGGGGATAGTGTGCTAGAAATGTGGAAAGTAAGGACACCTAAAGAAAGGTTGTAGATCTTGGAAGGGAAAAGAAGGAGATGCACAACAAGAAAACAATCATGAAGCAAATGTGACAGGTCAAGTGTTACAAGATGTTTGATTCATTCTTTCGAAAATATTACTGATTCCTGGGTGGTAGATTCAGGGGCCTCATTCCATGCCACACCTAATAAGAAATAATTTCATGACTATGTTCAAGGAGATTTTGGACAAGTTCGTTTGGGTGAAGATAAACCCTATAAAATTGTTGGAACGGGTAAGGTTATTGTAAAACAGTATAATGGAAACCAATGGCTACTAAAGGAGGTAAGGGATGTTCCAGATGTAAAGAAAAATCTGACTTCAGCAGGGTAGTTAGGCAGTGAAGGTTGTGTGACAACTTTCATAGATAAAGCTTGGAAGGTTACCAAAGGAGCCTTGGTAATAACAAAAGGTGAAAAGGTTGGTACATTGTATTTATGTAATGGTATTTCTAACTCTGTTAATGCTTTAACTTCCAAAGGAGTAGATGCAGCATTATAGCATCATAGGCTCGGACACATGAGTGAAAAGGGGATGAAGATTCTTCACTCAAGGAATTTGTTGCCGGGTTCGAAGAATGCTGATTTGGACTTCTCTGAGAATTGCATTTATGGAAAACAGAAGAGAGTCAGATTTCTCAGAGTTGGGAAAGAAAAGAAGAGCGAAAAATTAGAGCTTGTGCATATAGGTGTATGGGGACCTGCTCAGGGATCATCACTTGGTGGCTCTGATTATTATGTTACTTTTATTGATGATGCAACTAGAAAAACTTGGATTTATTGTATTAAGAATAAATTTGATGTATTTGATACTTTCAAGAAATGGAAAGCTTTGGTTGAGATTGAGATAGGAAAGAAATTGAAGTGTCTTAGATCAGACAATGGAGGTGAATATTGCATAAAAGAGTTTAATAGGTACTATTCAGAGCATGGAATTTGTAGAGAGAAGATAGTTCCAAGAACACCACAAGAAAATGGTGTGTCAAAAAGCATGAACAGAACAATCATGGAGCGTGTAAGGTGCATGATAATGCATGTAGGATTGCCTTTACAGTTTTGGGCAGATGTTCTAGATACTGTTTTCTATCTAATAAATAGAGGGCCTTCAAGTTCCTTGGATAGTGGTGTTTCAGAGGAAGCATGGACAAGTAAAAAGGTAAACTACACCTTTTTAAAGCCTTTTGGTTGTGAGGCCTTTGTCCATATTCATAAAGAAAATAGAACAAAGCTTGAGGCAAAGTCAAAGAAATGTACCTTTATTCGATATGGTGTTAATGATTTTGGTTATTGCTTATATGATTACTAAAACCACAAAGTCATTAGGAGTAGAGATGCAATATTCAATGAAAAGGTCTTGTATAAGAATCAGTTGTAGGAAAAGAAACAGGAAAAAGAAAACGAGGAATACACAGTTCTTGATGAAATCACTAAAAAAGTAAAGGTTCCTGAAAATAATAATAACCAACAACCACAACAACAGCAACCACCGCAACAGCAACAGGCACCCCAAACACCTGAAAGTGGTGTTAGAAGATCTACCAAGATAGGTAGACCCCCTGAACGATACTCTCCTTTATTATATCATTTATTGTTGACTGATTCTCGTGAACTCGAATGTTATGAAGAAGTAATGGAGGTTGAAAGCAAGAAGAAGTGGGAGGTAGCCATGGAAGAAGAGATGGACTCCTTAATGCATAACTATACTTGGGACTTAGTCAAGTTCCCTGCAGGAAAAACTACATTGAAGAATAAATGGGTTTACAGGCTGAAAGAAGAAGAGGGAGGAAAATAGACGTACAAAGCTAGACTTGTGGTGAAGGGGTTTGCATAGAAGAAAGGTATTGATTTTGATGAAATATTTTCTCCTATTTTTAAAATGAGTTCAATTAGAACTATTTTAAGTCTAGTAGCAGTTGAAGATTTTCATCTTGAGCAGTTAGATGTAAAGACATCCTTTCTCCATGGGGATTTGGAGTAAGAGATATATATGCAATAGCCACAAGGATATGAAGTGAAAGGGAAGGAGAAACTAGTGTGTAGGTTGAAGAAGATGTTGTATGGCTTAAAACAGGCTCCAACGTTCAAAAACCCAAAGTGTTGTTGCACTTTCAACAATATAAGCAGAGTATGTTGCTGCTACAGAGGCTAGTCAAGAAATGATTTGGTTACAAAGGTTTATGGGTGAATTGGCTAAAGAGCATGATATGGGCATGTTATACAGTGATAGCCAAAGTCCCATTCATCTTGCAAAGAACTCATCATTTCATTCCAGGACTAAACACATACAGCTCAAGTACCATTTCATATGATCAGTGTTGGAAAATGGAGAGTTGAAGCCGGAAAATATACACACTAGCCACAATCGTGTAGATATGCTAACAAAAGTTGTAACCAGGGAGAAACTGAGAATATGCTCAGTTTCAATTGGTCTTCCAGGATGATGATGAAGATGAGAAATAGCCAAGTCCAAAGAGGAGTCATTGTTCAGCAAATGAAGCAGTGATAGAGTTGCTACAATCATTCTCCATTTGGGAGATTGTTGGACGTGGAGCATGATTTTTCAGAGTTCTTTGTTTCAGCCGGATGTATACCCCAGGAAGTTTGTACACCCATCCATACAGGAGGGTGTGAAGGGGGACTTTTCCCCCCCACGGGGGTCCGGAGGGGCCAATCCCCCTCGTATGGGGTGTCCAAGGGCCAGTGGTCCCCTGGCGGGGGCTTGAGGGCAATGCCCCTAAAGCTAAAACTGATGTAAAATTGCCTTGTAAAAGTATAGTAGTTTCTAGTCAATCTAGGCTATTCATTAGGCAGATGATCTGATGGTAGAACTTATGTTTAGTTTAGGGTTTTTTCCCTAGAAGGCAACCCCTCTCTTTGTATGAGGGCATTGTATTTGAGGCTATGTAATAGATGTGTATTCTTCGAGCGAGAAACAAAGAGGTGATACTATGAGAGAAAATAGATAATATTACAGCGGATCTATTGTAGGTTGTGTCTCTTCATTTTGCTGGATAATAGAAAGGAAGGACTGGCTGTTCGTGGTGGTGTTGTGGCCAGCAACACCCCCCCCTTGTTCATTTAAGCGTTGTCCAAAATACTAAATGAATGGGGAACCTTAGTTAAATTTTTAAGAAAAAAACAAGTTTTTCCTTTCTTCAAAATAAGGTTACCATCGTAAGCTTAGAAAGATCTTTTGAATATTTTTAACCTAAGTCTAAGATAAGGGAAATATCTTTAAAACCATGTTGTGAAAAAGATAGGAAATGCCTCCATTTCTCTATAATATCAGTATGTGCAAAACCCTCGTGTTAAGCATAACATCACATCGCAATGAAGTAATACTCATAAGAAAAAACTTCAAGATTTACCAATCTGCGATAACACCGATCGCAAGATCGCATATCGCAGAAATGAACTGGAAAGATTTGGCAAACATCAAACTTCTACGACCTGCGATGTTGCGATCGCTGCGATGGTGCAATCTGCGACAGTGCGATTTGCGATGGCGCGATCTGCAATGTTACCTAAGCAAAACATAAATCACTTTATCATGAATCCTTCAGGCACACCATTCAAAGAAAAGCCACTTACCATAATCTGACTCAAGATCATGCACTTTTAATGATAGTAAATGAATTAGTTGTTAGTTATTAAGTGAAATGAAGATGCGTGCTTTTGTAAAGAATTACTTCACGTAAGGTGGCATATTTGATATATCTGTTGCATTTAAAACTCTCCCATCACCTTTCTTAATCAGTCATTTCCATTTCACTCAAAATCTACAGGAACAAAGAGCTAAGACGATTCAAAGCCAAACGCAGGAGCAAATGGGAAAGAAAAATAAAGCTCAAGGCTCTAAGGCGAAGGAAAAGACGAAGGGGATGGCGCCTTTGTATATAGACACTTCCTGCAACAGAGACGCAGGTATATCGACATGGGAAAGTGTGTACAGGCTGCTGGAGGAAGAAAATCCTAGAGTAATGAAGGTTGATACTGTCGCGGGCTCACAACGCTCTTCCGAGGCATCCTTAGAAGAGCTAGCATGTTCATTTCTTCACCAGATAGCAGCAAGGCCCAAAATTCTACCATGAACGGATATGATCAAGTGGATACTTGACAATGGAGAGTTGAACAACAGACAATTCAAGGTTCAAGGACATGGTCTCATCGGGTCATTCTCCGCGCAAGATTTAAAGCTTATGTATCATCTTCCTGAACCGCAGGCGACTTACAATGCACAATTCGTGAAGAAATTTGCGGCAGAGAACCCAAACCTAGAAGAGACCACTAAAGATTGGTCCAGAAAAGAGGAGCCGCTCAAAAAGGACAAAAACGGTATGTACAGCACTGGTTCCCTCACCTCTCCGTATTTTTTTGCTGCGGCCATGCTTTGTAGACTATTTGGGATGCCAGATATCAATAAATTTTCGTCTGAGTGGCTACCACTAATAGACGCTGCCACAAACACCGATATTATGGATTGGGCCAAGATCTTTTCTGATAATCTATACACGGCTGTTATGAATTACCGGTCTAAAAGATCCTTGTCTCAAAGGATCTATCCTCCATTTTATCTGTCTGCATATGTTATGGATTCTATTTGCTATGTGTCTAAATTTCCCACTATGGGTTGGAAATGGACTACCCAAGACCCATTACCTATCCATGTTTATCATAAGATGTTATGGGATTCCCAGTTCGTCCAACACTTCTATTAGATTTGTCACGGGCTTATCTTACCCTTGTATAGAATGATGTATGATGAAGACCCCCCAAGGTGTTCACCCGAGGAATAGATAGACATCGTCCCCATCGCAAGATGGTTCGGGGAAGAATGGTTCACCTATATTAGAGTGTTTGGAAGCACTGTACCTCCGTATGTCCTACCTCTATATATCCCCGGTAAACTTTTGGCCCGGGAAATTGCATATCAAACCTGTTCAGAAGGTGGCCTGACCAAAGACCTAAAAGACAAAAAGAAGGCCATATTGCCTCAGTTTCCTGTAGCTTGCGGGGCCTTCTCATTGTTCGATGTAGGACACGCTTTCACCGAAGTGGAGAATGTGACGTGTCCACAATTATCCAAATTTCCAGCAAGGCCATTTGACCCAAATAATGTTTCCCAAGATTTCACAACGAACGTCAAAGTAAAAGCATTCATTGGAAAGAAAGATTTGTTTGATGATTTGTTTCAGAGTAGAAGCTCACTCTAGGAAATTTTGCGGGAAGCTCTGTCGAAGTTGTCTCCATATGACCTCCAAAGATTCATGTTATACAGGGAAAGAAGGCTAGCCAGTGTTCCTATAGAGAAGCTGCGACTGCCTGCCAGAGAACCAACTCCAAGCGTTAGCCTCAGTGGAAACTCTAGCACTTCCAAATCTAAATCTAACACTGCGCAAGGAGTTCCTGAACATTCTAAAGGGTCTGGAAGCAATCAAGAAAAAAGTGAAGAAACAGCTAAAGATACAGCTCAGTCAAGTGCAATGTCGCAACAGCAAGTTATCGCCTCACCACCAAGAGACGTCCCCCCTCCCATCATTAAAGAGCCACTCGTCACAATAGAACTGGAAAAAGAATGGGAAACCTTCAACGGGATGATCAATCTTGAAGGGAAAGCCCCAAGAACACCTGTGACCAATACACAGGTAGCGCAAGAAGTGGTTTCGACCATAGTCAGTAGTGTCACAGAAACGGAGCACATTTCTATCGCTCCACCTTCTGAGCTTCTACTTAATGTAGAAGAAATTCCCCCACTAGATGTATTTTATAGTCCCCAACATAAGGCAGGTGGAAGGAGACAAAGGAAGAAAAGAAAACTAGAAAATACACTGCCACAAGATGCTGAACATTTGGATATCTTATGGAAAGACCCCAACAATAACCCAACCGAAAATCTCACTAAGTTGTCTCAGATCGCAGGAGCATATGCTTCTGCGAATATTGACAAGGTATCAGATGTTCAGCAACTGTTGAAAGAATAAGAAGATCAAATACAGCTACTACAACGACAGTTGCAACAAGCCAATGCTAGTATTGAAGCTTCCAAACAGCTTGAGAAGTTGCAGGAAGACTTTCAGCAGATGCAGATAGGCTATCAAAGAAGTCTAGACGAGAAAGGAAAGCAATTGCAAATTTTACAAGAAATGCATAAAGATGAGCCTAAGCTTGCCAAATTTATTTCAGAATCTATTGACTTAAATGAGCAACTTCTGCAGCAACAGGAAGAGTTGGGACGTAAGATATCACAGTGGAGTCACTATTGCGAGCTGAGCGATAAAATCACCAATCAAGTGGTGGACTTGTGAAGTGACTATGATAAGAGTGACAGACGAGTGACGGAATACTTAGCTTGGTAGGGTGAAGAGGAAGGGAGAAGAGCAAGTGCACCCAGAACAAACGAGAGTCATAAAGAATTGCTCTTTAATAAATGGGATGATCAAATCAGGCAGGCGGAACAAGCAGCAGAGACAACGGCCACGGAAGCAAATATTCTTATCGACTGTGTAAATGAGAATTTACACAGGGCCAACTTTATCGAAGAGACCAGCCCGGGGTACCTACCAAAAAAACTATGAATGGAAGCAGAATGGAAGCAGAAGGCACAGAAAAAGGGAAAAGCGATCTAGGCATTGAACAGGTTAAATTGGGAGTGTTACTGGGCATACTTGGTCAAGCCACATAGTCAATGGATGACTGTGAAATGCATCATAAACGCAGCCGAAAAAGCAGTGCCAGCTCTCATAGATTTTGTTTTCGCAGCCCAGCTCAGTGAAGAAGTCAGCCAACCGACTCTTCTCAAGCCCATGATGAACACTTGTAGTTTTCAGGACCAAGTTCAGAAGTAGCCTTATTTTAGAAATTTGTTTTTTCTTTTTATTAGATTAGAAAAAGGACAGTCATTTGAAAACCACATCCTAAATTTTGTAAAGACACTATTATTAAAATTAGGAAGTAATATTTTAACCCTTCTCGTGCATTTAGAGAAGAGTCCAGAAATTTGTCAGAAAGTTGTCCTTGGAACATGCACTTCTGCACCCTTAGAGGAGGTTTTGATGAATGGATGGATCGAGATTTATTAATGTTTGCATTTGATGTCTGCTACTGATGTTGCACTTTTGTACTCTTAGTAGAAGTTAGAACAAGTAATGATAAATCATTTTTGCTTAAATTTTATGAGTAGGATTAGTCATAAATGGTACTTCTATCTCTTGGCCATTTCTGCTTGTATTCTTAAAGTGATATATAGTTTTCAGTTGTTTATATGTTATTACATGAATGTATGAGTTACCATTTGGCACTTCTGTACGGTGGAGTCATTTATTTATGTCTGATATATGAATAACTTATTATGCGATATGTTGTTCACAACTGTTTTGCCTAACTTCTTATGCAAAGTGGTTTATCTTAATTGATTTCTATTCTTATAATAGCTGAATGATTTTTATTACCAGTTATTGTTTCAAATATCTTTAGATCGCATAATAGAAGATATACACCCCGGGTTAGCGTATATTAGGTGTGTTGTTTCTCATTAGATTACAATAGCATAGAGTTAGTTTAAGAATCTGAATTAAATTAGCTTTAAGTACTCTTAGATCAGCTTCATCCAACTCTACACACACACACACACCCTTAGATTGGGAAACTGGTCCCATTATCGCTAGTCGGATCCGCTATACCAAACAGATAAGGAGCTACCAACCAAGGTCCGGATCGGGTGGGTATCCCCCTTGTTGTCGACCCGATTTTCGGGGCTTCAACATATTTGGTGCTAGAAGGAGGGCCTGAGCATAGTGTCTGTTGGAATCATTTTCAATTGTAACATTTGAATCTGGATGGCTGCTCACAAACTTCCCATTTGGAGTTGCATCCATGTTACTACCTCTTCCAACACTCCACCTGAAGTGGTAAGAGTCTTGTCTCAGGTAAAATTCAATGGTAAGAATAATTCTTCTGCTTTTAATCATGCTCTTCAATTTATTCAAAGAGTTTCAAGTTATGATGTTCAATGAATTGATGAAGGCTTTTTATGCAGAATTTTTACTCTTACATTCACGGTGGAAGCTATAAAATTGTGCAGAACCCTCCCAGTTGCATCAATTCACAGCTGGGACGAATTTGTCAAGACTTTCATTTTTGAATTTGATTGTTGCGACTATGACCAGGTATATGATGAAATTGATTATCTACGGAAACAAGATGAATCTGTTAGGGATTTTAATATGTGATTTCATCTTAATTGTCTAAAGTACGATCTTGAAAGAGAACTCATAGATGAAGAATCTTCAGATTATGTTGAGCATTCCCTACCTCCTATGTCTGATCAAGCAGAAATTAGTTCAGGTTTTGTCTCATTTTCCTCTAATATGAACGAGAATTCCAATTTGAATATACAAATTGGTCATAATGAAGAAAGCCCCCAAAGCCTAGGAGTCATGCATGCTCTAATGCAAGAAGACAAAAGCGAGAATGCTGGAGGAAACCCTGCCTTGGAACCAGGAGATGACTTTGATACAAGGTCAGATAATATCCTTGCAAGTCAACAAATGCAGATGCCAAGGTTAGAACAACAAACTATTTCTCTTTCAAAAACTATCAGTACACAAAGGTGTGATCTAAAGCCTGATGTCTATGATGAATTTGATGAACAAAGATTTTTCCATGATGATATTCTCAAATGCATTGCTCCAGAATCACATTTTTCTCTTTATCCTGATGTTCTTAGTGATGATAATTTTTCCCCTCTCAATATTAAAGATATCTCAAAAGGCACAGAGGATTATTCAAATGAGTCATCATTAGGTTTTCAAAATAAAAATACAGCTATAGAACATCCTTTGATTATTTTCAAACAAGAACCACTTGACCTTCCTTGTCTGAAAATATATGACGAAAAAGAGAAATCTAAGGAAACCTGTAAAATCATTTATGATGGTTACTTTGACAACGATGATGTTATTGATTTATCTCAAGTAAGCAATCAAAACTCAGATAATGAGAGATATTCTAATTCGGAAATCATATCAGTCAATCCTCATTTCAAAGCAAAAGATCATTTGCCTGATTTTACTATCCAAGACAATACCTTGATCGATGATTCATATCATGAAGAAACCCCCATGCCTGTTCACAATCATAACTTATCTTCTGATTCACAAGACGAAATTCGAAATTGCTCGGATCCCATAATTCTAGCCAGTTCTTGTGAAAAAAAGGATATTCCAAGCTAATCCCAGTTGTGTTGTAACATTATTTGTACAGATAATCATTTCTTTCTTTCTCACTTGCACTCATTTTGTACAAAATCGGATTGTGTTTTAAATTTTCAGAATTTTGATAGATTACTATGGTATGTTGAGCACCTTATCAAAGAACATTCGAAAGACGTGCTATCATTTTGGAAAGCTAAACTGTGTCAAGGAAGCATAGAACTTCCTCTATTACAAGATCATCAATCCATAACAGAAATTCATCCTGATTTTTATGATCCAATAGGTATCCAGTTGGAAAGAAGTTTTCATGAGAAAGAGATTTTGGACAGAATTCCAACTGAAGTTAAACATTCTTATTCCACATCCAACATTAATAGTCCAAGAAAAGTTTTGTTCTTAACACTAATGTTTGAAAGTTACATACGTGTAGGAATAAAAATGAAAAGATGGCTCCACTGGAAATATCATTTCACCTAGTTATATTTTTGTATATAGTTAGAATAGGAGTAGGAGTAATTTAGCTAGGTTATTAGGTTTACTTTTAATAATTGGTAGGAAAAATAAGAGAAGAGATTATCCCTATTCTGTACATAACCCTAGGGAATGTCTACCTCTCATTTCGTTAAATATTTTTCTCCATAATAAAATTTGTTATGGTTAACAACATTTGACATTTACTAAAGACACCTCTTCTCTATCAAGATTTTGAACTTCTGCTTCTATAAATAGCAAATCTTTTGGAAACTTGATCTTTATTATCAATAGAACTTTAACGCAGATATGATACTAGTTTCAACTCCAAGAAATTTGAAGAAATCAATCTTAGTGAAGGAATTGTTTTACGTCAATACAATGAAAGGCATCAATAACAAAATAAGGATTCCCTGTAGAAACAACCATTTCAAAAAAATCTCTATTATTGTCGTCCAAAACTTTCTTAAGGAAAAAATTGACTTCCTCCCTGCTAAAGAAAATCGCAGCATTCAGAGAAACAATCTGAGAAAACACTATATCTCAAAGAATAAGAGGTCTCATCACGAGCCGGCTTATCATGATCACAGATATTATAACTTGCTGACTTTGCCAATACTGTCCACCAAAATAGGGCAACGACTCAAGATTGTTGCAATCAAAAGACAAGGGGTCTCATCATGAGCCATCTTTTTCAACAAAAAGTGTAAATCAAGTGAATGACTGTGTCATAATTTGACCACCAAAACAAGACATTGTTCTTTAGAGAATAAAAAAGGAAAAAGTGTCAAAATGGGTTTTTCTTTGAAAAGTTGTGAGTAGCCTTAAGCAGGATAAAGGATCATTACTGGGTAATAGGTAACCCTGTCGAGGCTATGGATGCCTGCTGGCAGCAGAGGCTCTACCTATGACAAAGAAGCATATTTAAAAGGCTTCTACACAGGGAAGACTTTATTTTAATTTTTATTACAAGACCAAGTAATGGCTGATGTAAATGCAAAGACAAGCTAAGGATACAAGTAATTAAAATAGAAAGAGGTTGAACCAAAATATCATTGACATTTTGAAGTATAATATGTTTTATCTTTTTATAATAAAGTTTAATTTTACTGAGAATTTTTTTTTTTGTTTCGGAAGTTTGAAAAAGGTCAATAGAATATCAGAGATAACTAGTTCTCCCATGTGAATCGCCAATTGTTGTGGCCAGCAACACCCCTCCCTTGATCATTTAAGTGTTGTCCAAAATACTAAATGAATGGGGACCCTTAGTTAAATTTTTAAGAAAAAAACAATTTTTTCCTTTCTTCAAAATAAGGTTACCATCGTAAGCTTAGAAAGGTATTTTGAATATTTTTAACCTAAATCTACGATAAGGGAAATATCTTTAAAACCGCGTTGCGAAAAAGATAGGAAATTCCTCCATTTCTCTATAATATCAGTATGCACAAAACCCTCGTGTTAAGCATAAAATCGCATCACAATGAAGTAATACTCATAAGAAAAACTTCAAGATTTACCGATTTGTGATAACACCGATCGCAAGATCGCATATCGAAGAAATGAACTGGCAAGATTTGGCAAACATCAATCTTTTGCGACCTACGATGTTGCGATCGCTGCGATGGTGGAATCTGCAATGGTGCGATTTGCGATGGCGCGATCTGCAATGTTACGTAAGCAAATCATAAATCACTTTATCATGAATCCTTCAGGCACGCCATTCAAAGAAAAGCCACTTACCATAATCTGACTCAAGATCATGCACTTTTAATGATAGTAAATGAATTAGTTGTCAGTTATTAACTGAAATGAAGACGCGTTCTTTTGTAAAGAATTACTTCACGTAAGGTGGCATATTTGATATATCTGTTGCATTTAAAACTCTCCCATCACCTTTCTTAATCAGTCAATTCCATTTCACTCGTAATCTGCAGGAACGAAGAGCTAAGATGATTCAAAGCCAAATGCAGGAGCAAATGGGAAAGAAAAATAAAGCTCAAGGCTCTAAGGTGAAGGAAAAGACAAAGGAAATGGTGCCTTTGTATACAGACACTGCCTACAATAGAGACGCAGGGATATCGACATGGGAAAGCATGTACAAGCTGCTGGAGGAAGAAAATCCTAGAGTAATGAAGGTTGATACTGTCGCGGGCTCACAACGCTCTTCCGAGGCATCCTTAGATGAGCTAGCATGTTAATTTCTTCATCGGATAACAGTAAGGCCCAAAATTCTACCATACACGGATATTATCAAGTGGATACTTGACAATGCAGAGTTGAACAACAGAAAATTCAAGGTTCAAGGACATGGGCTCATTGTGTCATTCGCCGCACAAGATTTAAAGCTTATGTATCATCTTCCTGAACCGCAGGCGACTTACGATGCACAATTCGTCAAGAAATTTGTGGCAAAGAACTCAAACCTAGCAGAGACCACTAAATATTGGTCCAGAAAGGAGGAGCCACTCAAAAAGGACAAAAACGGTATGTACAGCACTGGTTCCCTCACCTCTCCGTATTGTTTTGTTGCAGCCATGCTTTGTAGACTATTTGGGATGCCGGATATCAATAAATTTTCGTCTGAATGGCTACCACTAATAGACGCTACCACAAACACCGATATTATGGATTGGGCCAAGATCTTTTCTGATAATCTATACATGGCTGTTATGAATTACCAGTCTAAAAGATCCTTGTCTCAAACAATCTATCCTCCTTTTTATCTGTCTGCATATGTTATGGATTCTATTTGCTATGTGTCTAAATTTCCTAGTATGGGTTGGAAATGGACTACCCAGGACCCATTACCTATCCATGTTTATCATAATATGTTATGGGATTCCCAGTTCGTCCAACACTTCTATCAGATTTGTCACGGGCTTATCTTACCCTTGTATAGAATGATGTATGATGAAGACCCCCTGAGGTGTTCACCCGAGGCACAGATAGACATCATCCCCATCGCAAGATGGTTTGGGGAAGAATGGTTCACCTATATTAGAGTGTTTGGAAGCACTGTACCTCCGCATGTCCTACCTCTATATATCCCCGATAAACTTTTGGGCCAGGAAATTGCATACCAAACCTATTCAGAAGGCGGCCTGACCAAAGACCTAAAAGACAAAAAGAAGGCCATATGGCCTCAGTTTGTTGTAGCTTGTGGGGCCTTCTCATTGTTCGATGTAGGAAACACTTTCACCAAAGTGGAGAATGTGACGTACCTACAATTATTCAAATTTCCAGCAAGGCCATTTGACCAAAATAATGTTTCCCAAGATTTCACAACGAACGTTAAAATAAAGTATTCATTGGAAAGAAAGATTTGTTTGATGATTTGTTTCAGAGTAGAAGCTCACTCTAGGAAATTTTGCGGGAAGCTCGGTCGATGTTGTCTCCAGATGGCCTCCAAAGATTGATGTTATACAAGGAAAGAAGGCTGGCCAGTGTTCCTCTAGAGAAGCTGCGACTGCCTGCCAGAGAACCAACTCCAGGCATTAGCCTCAGTGGAAACTCTAGCACTTCCAAATCTAAATCTAACACTGCGCAAGGAGTGCCTAAACATTCTAAAGGGTCTGGAAGAAACCAAGAAAAAAGTGAAGAAACAGCTAAAGATACAGCTCAGTCAAGTGCAATGTCGCAACAACAAGTTATCACCTCACTGCCAAGAGATGTCCCCCCTCCCATTATTAAAGCGCCACTTGTCACAACAGAACTAGACAAAGAATGGGAAACCTTCAACGAGATGATCAATCTTGAAGGGCAAGCCCCAAGAACACCTGTGACCAATACACATGTAGTGCAAGAAGTGGTTTCGACCATAGTCAGTGGTGTCATAGAAATAGAGCACATTTCATTTATGAGCTTCTACTTAATGTAGAAGAAATTCCCCCACTGGATGTATTCTATATTCCCCAACATAAAGCAGTTGTAAGTAGACAAAGGAAGAAAAGAAAACTAGAAAATACACTGTCACAAGATGATGAACATTTGGATGTCTTATGGAAAGACCCAACAATAACCCAACTGAAAATCTCACTAAGTTGTCTCAGATCGCAGGAGCATATGCTTCTGCGACTATTGACAAGGCATCGGAAGTTCAGCAATTGTTGAAAGAACAAGAAGATCAAATACAGCTACTACAACAACAGTTGGAATAAGCCAATGCTAGTATTGAAGCTTCCAAACAGCTCGAGAAGTTGCAGGAAGACTTTCAGCAGATGCAGATAGGCTATCAAAGAAGTCTAGATGAGAAAGGAAAGAAATTGCAAATTTTACAGGAAATGCATAAAGATGAGCCTAAGCTTGCCGAATTTATTTCAAAATTTATTGACTTAAATGAGCAACTTCTGCAGCAACAGGAAGAGTTGGGACATAAGATATCACAGTGGAGTCACTATTGCGAGCTGAGCGATAAAATCACCAATCAAGTGGCGGACTTGCGAAGTGACTATGATCAGAGTGACAGACGAGTGACAGAATACTTAGCTTGGTAGGGTGAAGAGGAAGGGAAAAGAGCAAGTGCACCCAGAATAAATGAGAGTCATAAAGAATTGCTCTTTAATAAATGGGATGATCAAATCAGGCAGACGGAACAAGCAGCGGAGACAGCGGCCACACAAGAAAATATTCTTATCGACTATGTAAATGAGAATTTACATAGGGCCAACTTAGTCGAAGAGACCACCCCGGGTACCTACCAAATAAACTACGACTGGAAGCGGAATGGAAGTAGAAGGCACAGGAAAAGGGAAAAGCGATCTAGGCATTGAACAGGTTAAATTGGGAGTGTTACTGGGCATACTTGGTCAAGCCACATAGTCAATGGATGACTGTGAAATTCATCATAAACGCAGCCAAAAAAGTAGTGCCAGCTCTCATAGATTTTGTTTTCGCAGCCCAACTCAGTGCAGAAGTCAGCCAGCCGGCTCTTCTCAAGCCCATGATGAACACTTGCAGTTTTAAGGACTAAGTGTAGAAGTAGCCTTATTTTAGAAATTTGTTTTTTCTTTTTATTAGATTAGAAAAAGGAAGGTCATTTGAAAACCGCATCCTAAATCTTGTAATGACAATATTATTAGAATTAGGAAGTAGTATTTTAACCCTTCTCATGCATTTAGAGAAGGGTCCAGAAATTTGTCAAAAACTTGTCCTTGGAACATGCACTTCTGCACCCTTAGAGGAGGTTTTGATGAATGGATGGATCAAGATTTATTAATGTTTGCATTTGATGTCTGCTACTAATGTTGCACTTTTGTACTCTTATTAGATGTTAGAACAAGTATAGATAAATCGTTTTTGCTTAAAGTTTATGAGTAGGATTAGTCATAAATGGTACTTTTATCTCTTGGCCATTTCTGCTTATATACTTAAAGTGATATACAGTTTTCATTTGTTTATATGTTATTGCATGAATGTATGAGTTACCATTTGGCACTTCTGTATGGTGGAGTCATTTATTTATGTCTGATATATGAATAACTTATTATGCGATATGTTATTCGCAACTGTTTTGCCTAACTTCTTATGCAAATTGATTTATCTTAATTGATTTCTATTCTTATAATAGCTTAATGATATTTATTACCATTTATTGTTTGAAATCTCTTTAGATCGCATAATAGAAGATATACAGCCCAGGTTAGCGTAGATTATATGTGTTGTTTTTCATTAGATTACAATAGCATAGAGTTAGTTTAAGAATCGGAATTAAATTAGATTTAAGTACTCTTAGATCAGCTTCATCCAACTCCACACACACACACACCCTTAGATTGGGAAACTGGTCCCATTATACTCAGTCGGACCCACTATACCAAACGGATAAGGAGCTGCCAACCAAGGTCCGGACTGGGTGGGTATCCCGCTTGTTGTCGACCCGATTTTCAGGGCTTCAACAGGTGAACGTAGCCCAAACTAGGTGAACCACATATATATGTGTCTCTCTGGTTTTATGCGTTTTCTGTTTTTATATTTCTGTAATACTTTATGTGTTCCATTGCTCTGTAATATATAATTTTCTAACATAGATTGTCAGCAGGTAAAGGCTGAATGTAAGTATCCAAATGGTATACTCCAACCTACTATGATTCTTGAATAGAAATGGAAGGTAATGTCAATGTATTTCATTACATGTCTTCCAAGGACAATGAGAAAACATGATTCTATTATGGTTGCTCACTTCATTCTAGTGAAGACTACATATTCAACTGGTGAGGCGACACAGGTTTTCATGAGAGAGATAGTGAGATTACATGGTGTTCTGAAGAAGAATGTGTCATACCAGGATGTGAAGTTCACTTCCAAGTTCTGGAAGGAGCTATTTTCAAGTTTGGGTATAGAGTTAGCCTTCATGAAAACTTATCATCCACAGCCAAATGGATAAATAGAGAGGGTCAACAGGATCTTCAAGGATTTTCTAAGGATGTACATGATGCAATGATAGAGGAAATGGTAGGAGTATCTTCCACTGGTTGAGTTTTCATACAACAATGGTTATTAGGAGTCATTGAGGATGATTCCTTTCAAGGAATTGTATGGAGGGAGTTGTAATACTTGCATTATCTGGAGTGCTCTATTGAACGTGGTACTTATTGGACTAGATATGTTGGAAGACACGGAACAAGAAATGTAGGTTATAAAAAAGAATCTAAAGGATGCACATGATATACATAAGGGTTCTGTGAACCAGTACATGCTATTCAAGAAGTTTCAGTTTGGGGAGCATGTGTATTTTCACATCAAGCTCAAGAAGAGCTCTTTGAGGATTGGATCAAGTGCCAAGTTGGCACCATCGTAATGCAGGACTTTTGAGATCCTTAAGAGGATTGGGAAAGTGGATTATCGGCTTGCACCACCTCCAAATGTGAAATTCCATGTTGTTTTACATTTTTGATTGCTTAAGAACTATATAAAGGATGTTGATCATGTTATTGATTGGTTTGCATTGCATGTGGAGAAAGAAGGAGAGTTCTAGCCGGAGCTGTTGATCCTCACAATTGCTTCTTTTTTACATCATTTTCACCCTATCTACTTCCTTTTGATCTTCATAATAACACATTGGGCATCAAGTTACAGGAATTATGACATGGAAGGTATAAAATTGTCTTTTATTTCTTAAAATGATAATGTTTTTTATTATTTAGTTTTATGTTTACTTCAACTACCGAATTACAATGATTCTGCAACTAACGTAGGATTCTACAACCAAGTCCATGGTTTGACAGGTTCTAATGTCCTAGCTGGGAAGTGAAATATATGGGTAGGTGGAAATTGATGCACTCAACAATTTCCTCCTACTCTCATGAACAAGATCAATGGAAACAATTCCTAGTAATTTGGTAAAAGGAGAAGTCAACATCCGTAGGTGGAAATCGGCAAGTGAGATCGAGATTTATGTCTCATGATTTGCTTTGCTAATAAAAAATCGTGAGCGAATTGTGTGATGCTATATTTTGAAGGTAAATTTAGTTTACCTTGCCAAGGATTAAGCGTATAGATCTGAACAATTAATTTCCATGACCTCTATAAATATTCCTCTTGGAAAAAATGAAAACAATGATAATAAGGAGAGTATAGTGACACTGAATTATTATTGATAGTCTGTTTTTCAAAGAATCATTTCATTTTCTCAATAAGAAGTCATGTGTACTTAAGTGCTTTACCGAGAGTGTAGTGATTTCTTGCTTCTCGTGGAGGGCCCCCTCAAGACAATAAGGATTTATGTTTTGTTTTAGGAGTTATAAATTACCTTTATATTTTCCATAGATTCTTGTTTATTGGATTGAGTAATTGCATTTTTAATTTATTTCATATTTAAGTTGATACCATTCTACTAATAATTTCTATTGTTCAAAGATTTTGGATGCACATGGATAGAGCATATCAATAGTGATATAGTTTTACATTTTAATTAAATAGACAAAACTTTTTATTTCTTATAGACAATGGATTTATTCGCAAAATTGAATGTTAAATTTCAAGAATGCATGATCTTTAATTTAAGCATGTGTGAGTGTATTTAAGCAAGAATTTGTTTCATTTTTTTTTCATGCAAGTGTGACTTCTATTTATACAGTTGTGCGATGATATTAATAATAGTTTTCATTTCTGCAAATGAGTGTGTATATAATTTTTATTTATGCAAAGTGTGGGATTAATTTTCATTTATGTCAAGTATGAAATTGATTTACATTTATCTTGAAGTGTGACATTTTTATTTCAAATCAAAGTGTGGAATTTTATAAGAAAAAGTAGTTTTGTTTGAAATCAAGAGAGTGTGATCATGATTGTAGAGTTAATCTTATTTTCTAGGAGCAACTAATTTAATCATAAAACCTGTGCATTTTGATCACTCAATTTAATTTAGATTTTTTGTGAGTAATAAAATACTTCTAGCACATGCATTGGATGTACACTTCATTAGTTTAGCCCTATTTGATAATTCATGTAAGTAATTTAACATAAGCTAAATTACCAATCATTTTGGCACCATTGTGGGAGAAGTGTATATGCATAGAGAGACAGATTCTAGAGGTAGATTTGTAGGTAGAGGTAGAAGCTTAATCCAAAAATCATTAGTCACCCCACCATGACCTCATAGTGCCACCCAAACTAATATTCCAGCTACTGCAAGAAAACAAAAAATTCCTAAGGTACTTAGATCTGAAATCCAACCTAGAGATTCACTAACTTCATCAACTAAAGTTGTAATAGAAGAATAAGATCCTAAATCCCAAATAGAAGGAGTAATTTGTCTATATTCAATTGGAGAGAAAATTCTAGGACAAGAATTAAAGGTCCCTGGTGAACAAGAGGAGGAAGAAACTTATTTTAACCTACCATTGATAGAAAAACTAGAAGAACTAGAAGAGGAACTAGAAAATCCAATTTTGGAACCATATATTAGTTCTGAAGAATCTACAATGGTTGGAGAAGGGGAAGGAGAGGTACATAATGTGAATAGTGATCAACCTAGGATTGGAGGAGGAAGAGGAGGAAATAGAAGAAGTGGAAGAGGTGGAAGAAGAGGAAGAGGAGATGGTAGAGGATATCTAGAACCATTTGGATTTCCTATCCTTGATGAGGATACCACAGCCATAGTGAAAAATATGTCGCCCACCATTGTTCTAAACTTTCATGGATTAAGGACTAAAGATCCTGAAACATTTCTCTATTAATTTTCAGTCTTGTGTAGATATTATGGCTACTTGCTTGACACTAAAAAGTTGAAATTGTTTCCAACAACTCTTAATGATGCAACACTAAAATGTTTTATGTGATTAGAAGCATATTCTATAAGAACATGGGAGCAAATGAAAACAATATTATTAAAGAAATATAAGGACTATTGTATGCCCCATAATATTAAATATGAAGTGCTTAAAATGATGCAAAAATAAGATGAAAATCTTGAATATTTCATTGAAATATTTTCTTCTAATGTTCAACGGGCTAAAATGAATAATCTAGATGAAGAAACTTTGAAAGCTCTCTTATTAAAATCCATCAGAGATGAGTGGACTGACATTCTAAATTTGATGGGTAAGGGAGATATTTCTTAGGTCACATTTGGAGATGTTTGCGATTTATGCATACACATTTCAAGAGGTAAAGAAAGAAGTAGGAAAATCCAAGAGACCCTGTCATGTCTAGGATAAATAAATTTGTAGCTAGGATAGTAAATAAGGCTGAATTGGGAAATTTGCTTGACAAATTTAAAACAAATATTTTGGGTATTCTTAGTGAACAAATACATACCCTTAAAATAGGAAACAAGGAAAATTTGAAAACGTTGCATTATCTATCTTTTGTCCCAAATGTAAAAAAAAAAACATTCTTTGAGAGATTGACCTCTTAATTTGAAAAGTGTAGACACCTGTGTTATATGTTCAAAAAATCATGATACAATGAAATGTCCTTCAAAACTAGGTCTTAAGGTTGTCTACCAAGAGGAAGTAATACCAAATCAAGTAGAACCCCTCCATTTTATTGCTAAGAGACCATGGTAAAATTCACAACCAAATATGACTGAAGGCTTCAACACTCAAACGTTTGCACAACCATCACAAAGTAATAGGACTACACCCATGGCTTGGAAATCTTGGCCTCAACCTTGGAAAATCCTTATGGAAAATGCCCACAATATCCTTAATATCAACAACCTTACCCTCTTTTTCCAACACAATATTTTCCTCATCCTATTCAACCAACTCAACCTTAGAATCCAAATCCACAACTTTCACTATTGTTTCCTCAAAGACCAAATCAGTTACCTTCCCAACCACTTCCAAACTCGAATAATAATAAAAATTCCCAACCCGTTTACAATATGGAAGGAAAAATTTTCAAAACAGACATGATAATTCCAATATATCTAAACAATGTCTAACTTAGATCTGGTAGAATATTGGAAGATAATTCACCATCAGTTGTGATTCAACAATTTGAGAAAGAAAATCTCTATGAGAAAGTGAAATCTCTTCATAAAGAGGAAAAATCTCAAAAAGAAATCTTCCCTGCACATTATGATGATATCAGAATAAACTCAACTCCCATTATAGAACAAACTTCATTTTTTGTTGAAACACCACCTTTTATTGAAAGATTGAAAATTGATAAAGGAGTAGAAAAACATATTATGTTGCCTGATTACGATATGATAGATGAACTAAAGAATATTTGCATAAAAAATATTTTGTTACAAGCTATCAAAGAAATACCCATATTTTCAAAGACAATCAGGGAGTTAAGTATTAAAAGAGTAGGAAAAAGAGTAAAGAAGTGAAAAGAATTTAGTTAGTTGGAAAATTTGTAGATATTATGATGAGAAAAACAATAATTTAGAAATATCTTGATCCAGGAAGCCCCATTGTGAAAACAAGCATCAATGGTGTTAAAATTCCAAATACATCGATTGATTTAGGAGAAGCGATAAGCATCATGAATAAACAAACTATGAATGAAAAAAAACTTCCTAATCTTCAATATACACCCTCATTATGGAAATTAGCAGATAAATCTATTATAAAACCTAATGGTGTGTTAGAAGACATATTTGTATCCTTATATTCTTTGGAGTATCATGTTGACTTTATTATTCTAACACCCAAGGATACTTTAGGGGGACATCCATTGATTCTAGGAATACCATTGCTTCTAATGGAAGTTCAACAAATAAATTTAAACTATATCCTCTTGCAAAGAGAACAATACAAGTAGAAAGTGGAAAAATGATACATGATGATATTGATATATGACCAATATTTTTTACTTCACAAATAGATGAAGAATATCATATTTTGAATTTAATGGGAAATAATGAGTCTTCCTCGTATTGTTAATCTAATCAAAGTTTTCAAGAACAATGCAATATGTAATATTTATCAGCTCGTCAATTGTCTTTACATTATGAATTTTTTTGGCAATTCTTTAATAGAAGCCTTACTAGAAAAAACTTTGAGTATCAATAATAATCTAAAAGAATTTCAAAAGAAAGAACTAATAAAAATATTACAAGAAATTTCCTCTACTTAAGCATGGGAATAAAATGACATGAATGGAATTGATTCCAATACTTGCATACATAATATTTACATTGAAGAAAATGTCAAACCAATATGACAACCTCAAAGAAGAATGAATCCAAATTTAAGGGAAATTGTTAAGGAGGAACTACAAAAAATTTTAAATGTGAATTTAATTTATCTAATATCATAGAGGCAGTGGGTTTCACCATTAGTAATTGTTCCTAAAAAGAATGGGTAATTGGGAGTATGTGTTGACTATAGGGAATTGAACAAAGCCACTTTCAAACATAGTTTTCCACTTCCTTTTATAGATCAAGTTTTAGATACATTGACAAGAAAGAAATATTTCTCATTCTTGGATGGTTTTCGTGGATATAAGCAGATCAAAGTAGTTCGAGAAGATCAATATAAAGCCACTTTTACCTATCCATGGTGAACCTATGCCTAGAAAGTACTTTCTTTTGGGTTTTCTAATGCACCTACAACATTCCAAAGGGTAGTTTTGGTCATTTTATCTGATCTAATTCATGATTGTATGGAATTCTATATGGATGATTTTACTGTTTATGGAAATTCTTTTGAAGAAGCTCTTAAAAATTTGGAAAAAGTTATCATTAGATGTAAAGAATAAAATATCTCATTAAGTCATGAAAAGTGTTTTATGATGTTTACTAAGGGAATTATTTTAGGACACCACATTTGAGGGAATAGAATTAGAGTGAATACATATAAAGTAGAATTTATTTCTAAATTATCAATTCCAACTTTTCAAAGAGATATTAGAAATTTTCTTGGCCTTAATAGTTGTTGTATAAGATTCATAGAAAAAATTACAAAAATTGCCTCTCCACTTTTCGAATTGCTCATGAAAGATTGTGAATTCATCTGAAATTCTAATTGCCGGAATTCTTTTGAAACATTGAAAGAAAAGATTTCTAAACCACCCATTCTAAGAGGACTAAATTAGAAACTACCTTTTCACATACCAAGTGATGCTTCTAATATATCTTTAGGAGTTGTATTAGGACAGAAGGATTTAACTCCTTATTCCATTTACTACACCAGTAAAAATTTGATTTCTGCAGAGTTAAATTACACTGTAATAAAAAATGATTTTTTATCTGTTATTCATTCCATCAATAAATTCAAACATTACATCACTAGTTATGAAACCTTTGTACATAAATATCACTCTACACTTAGATATTTAATGAATAAACCAATCGCTAATGGAAGACTTACAAGATGGTTATTGTTGTTATAATAATTCAATATTATTATTTTGGATCGACCTAGAAAACAAAATACAGTTGCTGATTTTATATTTGGGATTCAAAATGATAATAATGATGTTCTTATAGAAGATAATTTTCCTGATGAATATCCTTTTGCAGTATCTATTAAATCTCCCTTGTTTGTGTATATTTCTAATTATTTGGCTACAAGGAAGTTACCAATATACTTGTCTCCTAGAGAGAAAATAAAAGATATTCAAACTAGTGCATCCTATTCATGGATAAATGAAGAGTTATACAAAACAGGACTTGATTTAATCATTCTAAGATTTACCATAGAAGATGAAGTACCAGAGATATTAAATGCTTGTCATGATGAACCATGTGGAGGAAATTTTGCTGATAAAAGAACTTCTTACAAGGTCCTTCTCCTAGGATATTATTGGCCTTCCCTTTTCAAGGATGCCAAGGAATATGTTAAGAGATGTGATAGCTGTCGAGGAATTGGGAACTTGTTCCTTTAGATGAAATGCCTCTACAACCTAAAGTACTCATTGAAAATAATCATAAATGGGCTCTGGATTTTTTTTGGCTAATTATCCACCATCAAGACAAAAAAGGTACATTCTTTTTTCATTGATTAAGTTGGAAAATGGTAGAACTAACACTTCCTTTTCTTTGGAATTATGTAGTTTAATTTATTCTCAAAGATAATTTTTACCCATTTCAGTGTCAAAAGCAAATTGTGACAAATAAGGTACTCAAATTACATCTAAGTTGGTCTAGAATATAATGGAGGAGCAAATCAACATCGATAGTCTAAATCCATATTCATCCATCATAAAATGACAAGTGGAATCCACAATAAAGGAATTGAAGCATTCTTACCAAGATTTTGCATCTGCATAAAAGAGATTGGGAAGAAAAACTTCCATAAGATTTATGGGAATATTGTACCACATGGAGAAACACCACATGACATACTCCCTTTGAACTTGTTTATGGGAAGCAAGTCCTATTTCCTATTGAGTTCTAGGTGAAGACCTTCAAGAAAATAGTCAAATTGGGTATTGATCTATGAGAAGCATAGAAACAAAGGATGGAGCAACTAAATGAACTAGATGGGATGAGACAAGATGCTATTCAAAGAACTAACATAGTTCAACAACAAAGATCCAGATGGCATGCCAAGTTCATAAAACAAAGGAAATTTCAGCTTGGAGATTGGGCATTACTTGTTGACTCAAAGTTTAAATATTTTCAAGGAAAATTTCAAAGTCATTGGCTTGGGCCTTATAATATTGAAACTATCTTTGATAATTGTGCAATCAATATTAGAACCATTGATGAAGAAAAAGTGACCTTTGTTATAAATGATCATCGATTGAGAATTTATCACAAACCATTAACAAGGGAGGAGTTTGTTAAATATATGAAAGACAATATTGATTTGAAGGTGATTAGGAAGGATTATCCTTCCTCTCGAACTTGAATTGCAAAAGCCTTTTGTTTTCTAAAATAAAAATGTAAAATATAAAAAATATAAACAAATTGTATAAACATGAAAACCAACATTGTTGGCTTGTTTATACAGAAAATCTAGGATGAAAACCAAGTACTCTCGACACCATAGATTTTATTTTAAAACCCTATTCTAATCCCATTTTCTTTGTAACCCTCTTTTTATTTTCAAAATAAACAACTACGAAATTGTTGAGAATCTATAGCTTTAACAATATTTTTCATCTGATATTGAAAGGGGTCAAATAGGACAATTGAATATCTTGGCATAAGAAGATGGTGATCAAGCTTGTAGTTGAAGGCATCCACGGACAACATACAAAGATCAATTAAAACATCAGAATCATGAATATAAAGGTATGTAGATATTATATTAAATAATTACAAAGGTAAGAAACATTAAATTATGAAATAAAATAGACATTTCTACTGCCACTTAAAGTAATCGTTACTATTCCAACTTTGGACTTAACCATAAATACTCTTTCTTGTCAATGAAGTTGGCCATAAGCCCATTAACCACTCATCATTGCGCTCCGCTCCATAAACCCTGTTTCATTTATAATTCAACCATCATTCATTCTATGTTTTCCTAAAACCCTTTTCACTCCATTCCATTAAAAAAATTTCTCTCATCCATACTCTGATTTCTGAATCCATTTCCACTCCATAACCTTGTCAAAATAAGTAGTTGTGGGTTAAGACTTCTCCAACATGGGGGTTATTGTGAGGACAGAGCTAGATCAAAAGAAATTCATGGAGGGTTATCCACAAGCTATATAGATGTTACAATAGGAACAATGGTTGGAGTTTATAGATAAAATTGAGGGCTATGAAAAAGAAGTTACAAAGTCCTTTTCTCGAGCATTTGGTGGAGGTGAGGCAAAAATTGGATATGGGAATGTGGAATTGATAGAATCCTTCATAGCAGAAGTTACCAGGGTACCTAGTGTTGGTCAAAGATGGCTCAAGAATAAAGGAAATGAAGGAAGTGAATGAAAAACATTTCTGAAAAACCCAGGTATGGACACATCAGTCTTTAGGAAAGGAATTCCAAGTACAACCCTTAAAAGAAAATGGAAATATTTACTGTTGGTCAATGGAAAATTTATTACTTGCGAAGTTATATTTGGCAGCATGTTTTTGTATCATGTATGTTTGATGATGCATTTCCATGATGGGAATGAAAATAATTTTCCTTATTTCTTACTCAATAGTCTAAAGAAAAGGAACAGTAACACTTAGAGAAAAATAAAACCTATTAAGAATACCATGTATCACCATGGTTTGATAAAAATATTGATTGAAGCCCACCTAAAAAATATAGGAGATGATTGGGAAATTTTCTTAGTCATAAACCACTTTAAAGAGGTAGAACAAGAAGAAACCAACAACAAAATAAAGAGTAGTAAAAGGTTATATATAAACCCTAACGATGACCTACCCCCACAACAAGAGTAGTCCTCAGAAGATGAAACTCCCCTTGCATATGTATTAGAGACTCTGAGAAAGAAAAGTGTTAGAAGAAAGGAATCTAGTGATAAGGAAGAAGGCATACCCATAAGAAAAATAAAGGAAAATTCAAAAGAAAATTCCTCTTACTAAAACCTCGTCCATTATAAGGAGGAGTGAAAGACTAAATAAAACAATGAATGAAACATCTCGACAGTGCATATAATTTTCAAGCTGGATGAAGAAGAAGAGCCAAGGGCTCCATCACCAACCATTTTGTCACTAATTTCTAATATAGCAAGAAGAAGACCCCAAATTGACTTGGTCCAACAAGAAATATATGATTATATAGAATATTTGGAGAAGAGATCTACAAAAAAGGCCACTGCACCCTCTTCAAATCAGGAAAAAGAAATTCATTCTAATAGTCCACAGGAACCTCCAATTATAAATAATCTCAAACAAAAGATTTATGAATTGGAGACACTAAACAGGCACTTAAAATAGGAGCATGAAACATTCAAAGTGCAAAATGAACTACAGAGAACCAAGAATGGCAACATTCTCTTACATTTTGGCCTATGGTATGAAAAGAATAAGAAGATAAAAGAAAAGAAAAAATCTCTTAAGAGAAAAGTCATAAGTTTGAAGTATGCTATTCTAATGAAGAAATCAACAATGGAAGTCACCAGAAAGAAAACAATGAAGAAAAATTTAGATGTTTGGCTCAAGTATCTGAAGAATTTCAGTAACAGGAAGGGTACATCAATTTTTAAATTTTGCATGAGAACATGTAATGACATCCATGTGGGGGAATGTTGAACCTCACAATTGCTTATTTTTGACATCCTTTTTCACCCTACCTATTTCCTTTTGATCTTCATAATAACACACAAGGCATCAAGAACATGAACTATGACATCGTAGGTATAAAATTGTCTTTTATTTCATAAAATGATAATGTTATTTATTATTTAGTTTAATGTTTACTTTAGCTATTGATTTATAATGATTCTGTAGCTAATACATGATTCTGCAACCAAGTCGATGGTTTGACAGGTTCTAAGGTGCCAGCTAGGAATTGAAATATATGGGTAGGTGGAAATTGATACACTAAACGATTTCCTCCTACTCTCATGAAACATATCAATGGAAACAGGTCCTAGTAATGTAGTCAAATGAGAAGTCAACATCAGTAAGTGGTAACAGGTGAGCGAGAATGAGATTTATGCCTCATGGTTTGCTTTTATAATAGAATATCATGAGTGAATTATGTGATGCTATATTTTCAACTTCAATTTAGTTTCCGTTGATAAGGATTATTCATATATCTTTGAAAACTTAATTTACATGAGCTATATAAATATGCCTCTTGGCAGAAATGAAAACATTGATAGTAAGGATGCGATGGTGAGACTGAAACTTTGTTATTGATACTCTATTTTTAAAGGAAACATTTCATTTTCTTAGTAAGAATTCATGTGTCATGGAGTACTTTATCAATAGTGTAGTGATTTCCTTTTGTTCGTGGAGGCCCCCCTCGAGACAGTAAGGATTTTTATTTTGTTTATCAGTTAGAAAATAACTTTATATTTTCCATAGATTTATGTTTATTGGATTGAGTAATTACATTTTCGGTTTACTTTAGATTTAAGTCGAGACCATTCTACTTATCATTTCTATTGTTCAAATATTTTGGATGCACATGGATAGAGCATAGTGGCAGTGACAAAGTTTTACATTTCAATTAAATAGACAAAACTTTATCTTTCTTATAGACAGTGGATTTATTCACAAAATTGAAAGTTAAATTTCAAGTCTGTGTGATATTTAATTTAAGAAAGTGTGAGTGTGTTTAAGTAAGAGTTTGATTCATTTTATTTTCATGCAAGTGTGATTTCTATTTATACAAATGTGCGACGAGATTAATAGTAGTTATCATTTATGCAAATGAGTGTGTATATATTTTTTATTTATGCAAAGTGTGGGACTAATTTTCATTTATGTCAAGTATGGGATTGATTGACATTTATGTTGAAGTCTAATATTTTTATATTCAAGGAAAAGTGAAAAATTTTATAAGAAAAAGCAGTTTTGTTTGAAAGAAAGAGAATGTGATCACGATTGTAGAGTTAATCTTATTTTCTAGGAATAACCAATTTAATCATATAACACATGTGCATTTCGATAACTCAATTTAATTTAGAATTTTTGTGAGTAAGGAAATTGTTCTAGAACATATAGTGAACATAAACTTCATCAGTTTACAAGCCCTAGTTGATAATTCATGTAAGTAATTTAAGATCAATTAAATTACCAAACAATAGCCTCAGTGCATATTGTAGTGGAAGCATCTCATGCTCAAGAACAAATCCATAAAGCAAGTTAAAGTGTAGTGGAAGCACTTTGGTCCCGAGGAAGCTACATTAGAGATGGTGGATCAGATGCGAGCCCTGTATCCTTCATTATTTTCCAGTTGAGGCAAAGTAGTTTTGGTTTGATGTTTGGTATATGTTTGGCATACGTTTTGATGATGTTTTTGTATATGTATATATATGGATGTAAATACCACCATGATCTAAGTTATAAATCTCCAATAAGAATTATGGTTATTATCTTGTCATGTTATCATGATGTTTTAATTTTGAGCAGGTCCACCATTGCAAATAATGCAACGAGCTAAGTTATAAATCTCCATGGGAAGTTTTTTTTCTTTCTAGCAATTTTGCCACTGTATTGGTGTGGTTTAACACCATGGTTGGTGTTACCCAAGTGGGAGGGTTTTGTGACAACCCTGGTGAAAATTCCGTGTAATAAAAGTTAATGAAGGAAAAGATAAGACCATGGGTGAGGGACACGCATCTCAAGCTGAATGTTGGCAAAAGATATCCTAGTGGGCATCACTAGATGTGTTTATGGATAAGGGAAATTTGAAAAGGAAAAGGCATAAAATTAAAAAAGGCCTTTTCAGCACATTTATTTATGAAGATAAAGGAAATTACAAGAAAAGTAAGGTGAACGGTCACATGTTGCATGTGAGGAGAAAAATGAAGGAAAATAATGGAAAATGAAGAAAATAGAGGCCTCGCTAATAAAAATGCTTCTAAGGATAAGTTGGTAACCTTTTGTTCATTTAGTTTTGGAGCTCTCTCGTTATTCTCTCTCTCTCTCACTCTTGGACACTTAGAATTTTCTTGGAGCACTCTAGATTTGGAGCAAGGAAGCAAAAACAAGAAAATGAGAAGGAATGAAGGCAACGATAAAGGAAAGAAGAGGAGGAGAAAGCAACCTCAGTAGGAATACTTGTAGGTAACATATTGCATGTGTGGTTTCCAATCTGGTTGGTGTCTCTATTTAGCCTAGTGATCTGGGATTGGATTGTGGTAAATCCTGAGAGATGAGAATATGGAAAATTTCACAAGGATAGTGATGGATTTTGGATGACATTCCAAGTTTGGTTTGGTATTGTGATTGAAGCACTGGTTTTGGTGTGAGCACAATTTCGTGAGGGCACAGGTGGTTTAACCTTTGGACTCACTTGGGTTTTTTTTATTGGCTTATCTATGATATCCCACATGCATGCTTGGAATATGGCATGCCGGTCACTCTCTAAAAGAAATATTTGGCTCAACCATGTCTACAGTTGGGTGGTATGTGGAAGTCCCGAACCTAGTCAGATTTTCCTATGGTTAATAAAAGCTAATTTCTCTTTATTTTATACTTGTTTATATGTGGATTTAATACTTCTTATCTCACTATTATTTCCATGGTTTTATGTTGGTTATAAGCATGGCTAATTGGTTGGTTCATGTCATGTTCATTTCATGTATTTACTAGTAATGGTTAAAATGATGGATGTAAGACCTAATTGGTGTCATAGTAGTTCAAGGGAGAGGGTGGTGATCCTTCTTGTCATGTTTAATAAGAGTTTTTAGTCATTCATGTTTTTTCTTATATCCTACACCTATAGATTGCATTGATGCAAAGTGTTTGAAACAATGTCAATCCTAGTTGGGGATGGTTAGGCCTAATCTTGAAGTTTTTTTTTGCTTATTAGGATTTTAGGATTTTTTTGCCCCACTTTTAGGATTTTATAAATCACTAATGTTGTATTACTACCTATTGAAACAACCAAAATATCCCACGAATATGGTAGAGAACACAACAAATTGATGCAATTATCTTCATATGAAATTTTAATATCAACAGATAACAATTGAATTAACATGGTATTAGAGGCATTCAAATGTTGTGTAACCAAGTCTCCATCCTTCATCCTTAGGTTATATAACCTTTTCCATTGGAATAGTTTGTTCACCAGAGACTTAGATTGATACAATGTCCCTAACTTGTCCCACAAACCCTTTGTCATAGCTTCCCCTGATACATTCAACAATACTAAATATGAGATACACACCATATTGTGCTCTTTTCCTTCTGATCCAACTTTACCCATTCTTATGGTTATATTGTTGTTGGTTTAGTACCCAGATATACCATGATACACTAAACTTTATGCACCAATATATCCTCCATATTGAATTTCCACAACTCAAAACTCTAACCATTAAATTTCTCAATATTTATCATTCCACTACTCGTCATGTTCTTTCAGTTTAAGAATTGATCTTATAAATCTCCCAATTTAAAAGGTCTACCATATGCCTGAGAAAAACCAATAAGAAGCAAAGGAATTCCCTTGAAGTTGAAATGAATCTGATACCAAATTTAGGTTTTAACCCTGTACACAAATTACCTGCAAACGAATTCTTAAAAAAAATAAAATATACAATGGCAAGAAACAAAAAACAAATACACAGATTTTCCCCTGGATCCTAAAACTGCGACTACGAAATTTATTTTTCATTATATTCCTTTCAATGTTACAATACATACATATACATATACATACATACATACATACATACATACATACATACATACATACATACATACATACATACATACATACATACATACATACATAATATATATATTATATATATATATATATATATATATATATATATATTATATAGTAATACATACATATATATATACATGCCAAAGCATTCATAAAAACCAAACAATTAACCCTAGATTAAGATCTACAAAATACCATGGGTAAAAAACCATCATGCCCAAAACAATGTGCAAAACCCACGCAAAAAACCATAGGTAGGTCCACCCATCCAATATAGGGTCGAAAAAACAGAATTCCTTAGGTTCTGCTTCGTACCCCATACAGGGGGCTACCTCCTCCCTAAAACCCTCTCATAGGGGGGGTTGTGCCCTCTATGATCCCCCTATTGTGTCCCACCGGATGAATAGTGGGGCTATTTCCCCCCTCCTATCAGTGCGTGTCACTAGGTGTGGAAAGAATATAACACAAACTTGACACTACCCTTTCAGGGCTAGGACTCATGCCACTGCCTAGAACTCCATGAAACCTTTAGGAATGGAAAGTAACATCGAGGCAGTGACACAAATGCACATATTTGAACAAATACTTGACTGGACCCCTACTAGAGATGATAAGCATTTCGTTAAACATGTCATGAATATGCAGTCTGTAGGTTATAATAACAAATCTAAGCATAGAGGTCCCATACTTATCTAAGATTCGCTAAGAAGCATTGATGCCTTATCACATTAGCTACATTATCATCTATTAGTTCATATATTCATTGTTCATTTATCTAAAAATCAAACATGATGAGTGCCATACATCATCACTTCCATAAAAGATGACCATAACCAACATATAAACGACATAAGTAATAAGGCTAAATCAACCATAAATGCCACATATGAACTAGTACATTTGCTCATAAAATACCTAGGAAAGGAACTCTTATTAATGAATGTAAAACCCATCTAGTTTTGGGACTTCCATGAACCACCCCACTATAGATTGGCTGAACCAAATATTTCTTTTAGCCAGTCAACCTTGTGCCATATTCCAAGTATGAATATGGTACTTATAACAAAAACTTAACTAGGGCTTCCTGAGGCTACACCACCTCACCGTCATCAATATAACCATACTTTACCACAATCCTCACTAGATCACTAGGGAAAAAAAGCATGGACGTAATTGGATTTTTCCACCTAGACTATGTGGAATTTGCATGTCTCCTAGTATCTAGGATTTACACCAATCCACACTAAATCACTAGAACCTAACCAAGAATCTATTATTTTGGAATTATGTATATCCCATCCCAGGCTTCCTAGGACCAATCGAGACTCCACCATCTAGGATTTACCATATATCTCATCCCAATGTTCCTAGGCCTGATGGAGAGCACCTACCTTTAGGCTTTACCATATATCTCGCCATTCACCAGTGAAGGATTCCTAGGCCCATTGAGGTAACAAAAAATCTAGCTTTACAAAATCCCATAGTCTAGTTTAGGGGTCACCATGCCATGTGTTCTTTCTTCCATAGGTCCATCTCACTCAATTTCGAATCCATCTAGCAATCCAACTCAACCAAAAACATGAGAAGTCATCACATAGTGGCTATCTAGAAAATGGAAAGGCTAGGTTGAAAAAACTGTCACGCTTGGAAAAACCCGTTCCCATGGCAGTAAGAGAAGCAATAACACACATGCATAACCATGCATGCTAAATCTAGGAAGGAAATCACACTTGCAAATCGATGCCTGCAAATAATCCCATTGTAGCTGCTAGATCCTTCTCTTTCCTACTTGATGCTTTCTTTCCTTTTCCTTCTTTTCCCTTCTTCATCCAATGCTGAATTTCCCCAATAAAAATATAAGTTTCCAAGAGTGAGAGAGAGAGAATAGAGAGAGCTGCAATACTAAACTAAAAAAGGTACCACCTAATCCTTTGAAGCCTTCTTATTAATGAGGCCTCTATTTTCTTCAATTTTCCATTATTTTCCTTCATTTTCCTCATCACATGCAACTTGTGACTCTTCACCTTCCTTTTCTCTTAATTTTCATTATTTTCATAAATAAAATGCCAATTAATGTCATTTTTCCTTTCCAAAGACTTTGTCATTTCCCTTTCCATTTTCCTTATCCATAATAAACCAAATGAACACCCACACTAGGATGTTTTTCCCAACATTCAGCTTGGAATAAGTGTCTCATAAGTGTCCCTATTATTTTTCCTTTATTAACTTTATTTACATGAAAATTTTACCATGGTTATTACACTTTCATTTGCCACATCTTGAACAAATTATTTGGGCATTTTGAGCATGTCCTATAGATTTGAAGCATTGAATGCCAGTGTAGAGGTAGGAGAAAAGAAACATAATTTTAGTGCACTTCAAACAATTAATAGTCATGGTGTAACACACTCCTCCTACATCTACCCAACTAATTGGACAATAAGGGTAAACATGAGATGAAGAGCCACTATGATATGATTCAACTCCCTATGTAGCAATTAAGGAACTGGAACCAACAAAATATAGACAACCTAACCTTCTACACATGGAACAAAACCCCTAGGAGCCATCCAAATTATCTAGGTGATCAGCTCTTGAGACATACTAACTTTTTATTTATTTAAAGCCACATTCATTGCTCTAACATGGGCATGCATGGAAATATGACCCTCCAATCACTCCCATAGCAACGCATGCGTGCGACTAGGGAATTTTCCAAATATTTCTATGCTAGCGACTCCAGATTTGATGCCACTTTTTCAGTGCCGTGACTCAAGCCACTACCAAGAACTCCATAAAACTTCTAGAAGTAAAAAATAATGTTGAAACAATCATACAGATGAAAATAGTTGAACAAGGACTTGATTGGACCCCTACTAGCCATGACAAATATTTCGTCAAACATGTCACAAATATGCACCCAACTGGTTTAAACAAAAAATATGAGCATAGGGGTGTCAAGCTTATCTAAGAATAAGTAAGAAGCATTATTTCTTCATCATAATGACTGCATTACCATCTATTAATCCACATTTCATTGTGCATTCAATGATTAACCAAAACATGATGATAGGCATACATTTTCACCATCATAAAACACATTCATAACTAACATATAACTAACAGAAATATCAAGGATATAACAACCATATAAGCCACATATAAACAAGTATATCTAAGCATAAAATACCAAGTAGAAAGAGATTTTATTAACGGTTTCATAGGCTAAACCAAATATTTCTTTGAACCAGTCACCCATGTGCCATATTCCAATCATGGATGTGGGATCTCATTAAAAAAAAACCATCCATGTCTTCCAGAGACCAAACCACCTCAACCCTCAGCAAGTGATTCTGCCTCATTGCTTCACATCACTAACCATCACCAGATTGGTCTCTACCCAAGATGTCAAGGGCTCTAGGGAATTGTTTCCAACTAGGTCTTCTAGGACTAGTAACTCAACCCACATCTGTTTTCAGTCTTCCAGAGTGTATGTCCAAGCAAGGCTTCCAAGACTAGTAAGTCAACCTACCAAGGGCTTCCATAGCATTTGTCCAACCAAGGCTTTTGGGACAAGTAACTCAACCAAAATTGTTAAAGTTCTTCTAGAAAATTTTCCAACCAAGTATTCTAGGAACTAATAACTCAACCCATAGCTAAATGCATAATTAAACTAACCAGAAAATAAAAGTAAAATGCATAACACCATGGCTATCTAGGAAATGGAAAGGTTAGGCAAAACCATTGTCAATCCAGGAAAACCTCTATGCTAATAATAGATCAAACCATATGCATATTCCATACATGCCACAACTAGAAAGGAAATCATACATGCAACTTAGTACCTGCAAGTAAAATTCGTTGTAGCTGTTGATCGTGATGTCCCCTTGCATTTTCCTAATTTTCTTTCTCCTTCTTGCACCAAATCCCAAGTATGCCACACTCCCATAAGAGTTCTCCAAGAAAACTCAAAGTGCCCAACGGTATGAGAGAGAGAGAGAAAAATGAGAGCTCCAAAACTGAATAGATCAAAAAGCCATGAACTGATCCTCAGAAGGCTTTTATCAATGTTGTTTTGCAACCATATCACAAAATAGAAGAAAATGTAGATCAATGACTTCAAAATTAGCATCTTCAAGGGGGGATCATCATTTACATTACAGAAATGAATAATTCTTGGATCATTCAAATGAAAAAACATACTTTCGATATATGTGAGTCTAAGGGGTCACAATATAATAAGAGTCAGCATAACAATAATAACGGAAGTGCACAACAATAACAATAGTGGGCTTCTATGGGGCGAAAAAATAACAATAAGGGGCTACACTCACAATAACAATGAAGAAATACACTAGTAATATAATGATTTAACATGCCACTCTCCTTCAAGAAAAGCATTTTCCTCAATGCTTGAGTAGTTCTTGATGCTTCCATATAAAATTCTCATCTTCCATGTAGAATGTTTAGTGGGTAAGTTCTTCCACTTAATGAGATACTCTAAAATTGGTCAATCTCATAATTTTCAATTATTTGTTTTCGTGGATCCTTTAGGTTCCAATATCATTTTTTCCTTCTTCATCAAGTTCTAGTAATATTGTTTGAATTGGGAGATTTTCACCTATAACCTTGTTTAAGCGTGAAACATGGAAAACTGAGTGCACTCTGGAAGATGTAGGAAGCTCTAATTTATATTCCATAATAACAATCTTTTGCAACACCTTGTAAGGATCATAATACTTTTGTGATAATTTATTTTTCCTCTTAGCTTGATGGAGGGACATTTGTTTGTATGGTTGTAGAGGTAAAAATACCCAATCGCATGGATCAAAATTTCTTTCGCTGTGATGTTTGTTATAGATCCATTTGGGCACATCAACCCTGACTTACAGATCAGTACTATTAGGGCCCAACAAACCCTAACTCAGCTGTTACATGACCTAATGAATTCAATCATCAAAATGCCTCCTTCCCAAGATATTCCATGATTGAAATCATCCAAACAATGCCTCTAAGAAGATCAACATAGGTAGGCCTTTATCACGGTGCACTGTGGTGCAATCCAGTACACTGCCAAGGTGCATTGCAGCGCACTTGAGCCCTCCTTTCCCTATGCTGGGTGAACTTGAGTGAAATATGCATTGGGGTTTGGAATATTCTTATCCATAGGATGCTTGTAGAAGTTTCCCAAAGCTATCCACTCCTTTGGGCTTGAAATTGGATGATTGAAGAAGTTAAACAACATCAATCCCTTTATCCCTTCATCCATGGAACTAAATCCTAAGTTTGGGGGGCATTCATTGTCACCATTTATAACATAACTTCTTTCATTCACATATAAAAATACAACTCATCTAAGTGATCAGGGGTTGGAAATCATTGAATTATAGGGAGATGTTGTTAGCATGAGACTTGAGTTTGTTTCAAGCATTCTAATGATGTCAAAATGTCTTGCTCGTTATGAGGAGAGGATGGGATTGAATTGGAGGAGCGGCACTGAATCAAGTAAATTGGGTTGTAACTCTTCCTTTTATTGGTAATGTGTTGAATGACTTTTCCATATGTTTGTATTGTTTATTGATGCTTTCGTATGTGTATTATACACTTGATTCCGTTTTATGTTTAATCAATAGATCATTATCATATGCTTTGATCGGTCTTTGTCTTCTGTCTGCCTACAGGTACTTTTCAAGTTGATTAAGTACAGAAAGAAGCAACATAATTGGTCAAGGGAGATAAGGAGTAAGAGAAAGCACTAGGTAGGCTTCCTTACTGCCTTGTATAATCTGTTGGTTATAGAAAAGGTAGAGAATGCTTTGCACTATTGTTATAGACTTAGCTACTAGTCCATGGGTTTAGGAATTTATCCATAGACACGAAAAATTCCCAAAAAAAATTGGTGTCTCCATTGGGAAGAAAATTTCCATCTTAGTAGCTTATCAGTCTCTTAAGACACTTTTACATATTTTTCTTGTGGTTGTTGATTGAATTCCAGTCTTATTTCATTCAAAATTGAGTCAAATCTGTGACAAATTGCCTTTAAAAATTGTTTACTATCACCAATGTAGCCCAATGAAGGACATAGTGCACTCCAATGCATTTCCCACATAGAGTCAGTGAATTAAAGCACACTATCTCTCACTATAGCCTGTGTTGATCACTTCAGGGTTAGTTTCCCATCTAGGAGCTGAAGTTTTTGCCAATTTTCTCTTGTTTGAATGATTTTCTGAATGTCAATGATGTCTTGTCTCTGAAATAGTTTATCATCTCCTTTTCCAGCCGTATTTTGATTGGATTGATTAATGTTTCTTTAATGATTTCTTTGTCATTATCAGTCTACAGTCAAAGATAGCATATATTTGATTGATCTTTGTTGAAAGAAACTGTCGTAAAATCAACTTTTCCTTCAAAAATTGAATTTTCGTGAAGTCTTCATTCATGAAAGATCGATTGATTGATGTATGCATATGATTATTATTTTCATTGGAAGTGTCATAATTCCTCATTTCTTTGAAAATGAAAGTGTCATAAAGTATTCCTTTCCTTGAAAAGAAATTCTCGCAAAATTGTCATTTTTATGAAAAAAGTTTATTGATCGATTGTGCATCTTTCCTTTTTGTTCATCATAGCATTAAGGGATTCGAAAAGAAAAACTTGCATCACTCACACTGTAGTTTTTGAATGCTTGGAAGGAATAGATAGGGAAATTGCATTAGATGTGCTCTTTGCTCCTTGTCAAAAATCCGATTGCTCTATCCCTACTAGCTAAGGATTTTCATTGTTAAATTGAATGGAAAGAATGCTTATCATATTAGTTGCATTTTAGGAATTGAAAACATACATCACGTGGTAAACCTTGAAAGGAAAATTCTAAAGAAGATCAACATAAAATTTATCTGAATTTACCTAATGGAGCATTGTCAGCTAATGAGAAACATTTAGAGGTTTAGGCTAGAGACGCGTTCTGGCATCGTAAAAAAAAGTAGCTATCACTAACTTATCTACAACACATTCCAAGTGTCATACCTCATTCCATTTATGTGAGTATATTGTAGCTCATCAACGTAGCTTCGGGTATATATGGCAGTGTTACAGTACGTAAATTATATGGGAATGCTTTCACTATGTAGTTTTTCATTAGACAACGCTTATATGGATGGGGCCTCCATTACTTTGATTAAAATAAATCTAATTGACCATGGATAACATCCTCCACACTAACTCCTTAGTTTATCTTAGGTTGAAACATATGATGACAAATCCAGAATCCACCGATCAAGGAATTCCTTTTGATGGGAATACTAGTACCTATCCTTCTTTCGAAAATATTGGTGCCCCTCACATGGCTACATTATCCCTACCAAGACTTACCATTGGTTTTCCAGTATGGTTGTTTTCAACCTCCTTGGTTAAAAATGTCATGATTTCTCCACAATAAAGTACGCCTCCAGCTGGAAAAAATCAACCTCCAGTTGATCCTAAAGTTGGCCCTTTGCATTCTTCCTTGGCTGTTTCTACCTCCCTCTCTTCCTCTTTGCCTGGTGAAAGTATTGGTACTAGTAACCAAGTGGCTAAAAAGAAGGATAAATGGAAAAACAAAAGAAGAAGAAGCAAATTAAGCAAAAAAGCAATCAAGCAACCATTCCTTTGAAAGTAACATCTGATGAGAAACCATCCATCAGGACTCACAAATTGCAATACCCATGCAAACTTTGTGTGGGATACCACCTTCTTTGAAATTGTCTTGATATTCCTCAGATCTTAGAAGAATGGTCTTCTCGTTCACATCATCTTGTGTCATCAACTTTTCGTGATCATCTTAGTGACACACCATCAACTAGTGGTAGTAAAGTTCATGGAAAGAAGGCTAAACTTAAGTGTTAGAAAATTATATATTACAGAACAGTGGAACACATAAAATATTTTAGAAATATAAACACATAAAACAAGAGAGACACAGATATACGTGGCTCACCCAGTTTGGGCTATGTCCACAGAGAAACAACCAGTCATTCTTTTTATATTATCTAGAAAAATTGAAGAGATACAACCTACAAAAGGTCCGCTGTAACTCCCTCTTCACTCTCAATCTCCTCTCTCTTCCTAACTTAGAATACAGATATTCAGATTATACATAGATGCAATACAATTCCCTCATATATGGCGAGGGATTGCCTTCTAGGGTAAAAAACCTAAACTAAACATAGCTTCTACCGTGAGATCCTCTGCCTAATGAACGACCCTGGATCCCTCCTACAATGAATATTTTAGGGGCAGTGTTGTCGCCGCATTTCGAACTAGGGTCCAATGCGGTGATACCTTTGAATACATAAGATAATCAGGTTCCACACCCAACAATATCCCACTTGGAGACTGATTAGAGCAACTCCACCACTGCTTCATTTGCTGGACAATGACTCTACTCTGGATATTTCTCATCTTCTTCATCATACTTGAAGACCAATTGGAACTAAGCAAATTCTCAGTTTCTCCCTGGTTACAACTTTTGTTAACATATCTGTAAGATTCTGGTTAGTGTGTATCTTCTTCAAATTTAACATCCCATCTTCCAACATTGATCATATGAAATGGTACCTGATATGTGTATGCTTAGTCTTGGAATGAAATGCAAATTTCTTTGCAAGATGTATGGCACTCTGGCTATCACTGTATAACCTCCCCAACTTCTGCTTCTTACCCAATTCATCCAGAAACCTTTGTAACCAAATTGTTTCTTTACTAGCCTCTATCGCAGCAACATACTCTGCTTCTATTGTTGAGAGTGCAACAACACTTTGCAGTTTGGAGACCCAACTAACAGTTGTTCCACCTACAATAAACACATACCATGTTGTGCTCCTCCTGTTATCTCTATCACCCGCCATATCTACATCAACATATCCCTGTAGAGCAATGTTTGAACCAACAAAGCATAAATGCTTGATTTGTGGTACCTCTCAAATGCCTGAGAATCCACTTCATTTCCATCCAATGTTCTTTTCCTAGATTGTTCATGTACCTACTTACAACACCACTGCATGTGAAATATCAGGCCTTATGCAGACCATTGCATACGTTAAGCTTCCAACTGCTAATGGATATGGAACTTTAGACATATGAGCCATTTCTTCCTGAGTCTTGGGACACTCATCCTTAATTTGAAATGGCTAGCCAAAGGTGTACTAACTGGTTTTGCATTCTGCATATTAAATCTTTTCAATACCTTTTCTATGTTCTCACTTTGAGACAATGTTAATTTGTGATTCTTCCTCACTCTAGTTATTCTCATACCAAGGATTTGTTTTGTAGCACCCAAATCCTTCATTGCAAATGAGTTTGCCAATTTTCTTTTGAGCACATTTATTTCTTACACGTTAGAACCTGCAACAAGCATGTCATCTACATAAAATAACAATATGATATAGCTGCCATCATTTTTCCTTTTGAGATAAACACAATGATCAGAGTGACATCTAGTATAACCTTGTTCAGACATAAACCTGTCAAATTTTCGATACAACTACCTTGGAGCCTGTTTTAAGCCATACAAGCTCTTCTTCAACCTGCACACTAGTTTCTCCTTCCCTTTTACCTCATATCCTTATCGCTGCTTCATATATATCTCTTCCTCCAAATCGTCGTGGAGAAATGTTGTCATTACATCTAACTACTCAAGATGAAAATCTTCAGCTGCTACTAGACTTAGAATAGTACTGATTGAAATCATTCTCACAACAACAGAAAATATATCATCAAAGTCTGTACCCTTTTTTTGTGTAAACCCTTTCACCACATGTCTAGCTTTATACTTTTTTCTACCTCCATCTTCTTCCTTCAACTTGTAAACCCATTTATTCTGCAATGTTGTTTTACTTGCAGGCAACTTGTCGAACTCCCAAGTATCATTTTGTGCTAAGGAGTCCATCTCTTCTTTCATAGCTTGATCCCACTTCTTCCTAGCTTCTACCTATAATGCTTCCTCATAACACTTTGGTTCACCATAATTAGTCAAAAATACATAATATAATGAAGGAGAGTATCATTCAGGGGGTCTACTTATCCAGGTAGATCTTCTAACACCACTTTCATGTGTTTGAAGTGATTTTTGCTGTTGCGGATGTTCTTCTGGCTGTTGATCATTATGATTTTCAGGCACCATCATTTTTCCTGTGATATCGTCAAGCACTATATATTCTCTATTTTCTTTTTCTTATTTCTTTTCCTACATTTGATCCTTATACAAAACCTTTTCATTGAATATTACATCTTTTCTCCTAATGATTTTATGATTTTCATAATCATAAAAGCGATAACCAAAATCATTAACACCATATCCAATAAAGGTACATTTCTTTGATTTTGCCTCAAGCTTTGTTCTATTTTCTTTCTTAATATGGACAAAGGCTTCACAACCAAAAGTCTTTAAAAGGGAGTACTTTACCTTATTACCTGTCCATGCTTCCTATGGAACACCACCATCCAAGGAACTTGAAGGCCCTCTATTTATTAGATAAACAATAGTATCTACAACATCTGCCCATAATTGTAAAGGCAACTCTGCATGCAATCTCATGCACCTTGCATGCTCCATGATTGTTTTGTTCATCCTTTTTGACACACCATTTTCTTGTGGTGTTCTTGGAACTATCTTCTTTCTAAAAATTTCATGCTCTGGACAATACCTATCAAACTCTTTAGTGCAATATTCACCTCCATTATCTGATCTGAGACACTTCAATTTCTTTCCTCTCTCAATCTCAATGAAATCTTTCCATTTCTTGAAAGTATCAAATACATCAAATTTATTCTAAATACAATAAAACCAAGCTTTTCTAGTTGCATCATCAATAAAAGTAACATAATAATAAGAGACACTAAGAGATGATACTTGAGTAGGTCCCCATACATCTATATGCACAAGCTCTAAATTGTTGAAAATAATACTGAGAGGGGGGGTGAATCAATATTATCTAGTTCTTTTAACAAATATTCCTTATCTACACTTGGAATTATTTTTGCATATCAGTACCATAAAATAATGAGCATGAACAAGAAAAACAAACAGTCACATCAAAGAACACCAGATATAAGGTGGAAACCCAATGTGGGTGAAAACCACCTGGTGCAACATGTCTCTATCTTCTTTCAAATTAGAAACTCCTTTTACAATGGTCTTGTACTGGTGCAGTCCGTTGCCAGTACGCAGGCTGCAACCTGCAGAGAGCTACAACTCTCTCTCGTTTTCCAGTCTCTCCTGGAAGGGAGCTACAACCCCTACTTCTTTTCTTTCAAGGACCACTTTTCATAAATTTTCAAACTGGATCCATAAACATCAAATGATCATCAAGTACCAGTAAATCACCTAGATAACCAGATCCACAATAACAGTAAACTAAACCCAGAACACCTTATCAACAGAAAAATCAGTCAACAAAAGATCTTAAGACAGGTACGCAATTTTCCTTTCTCTGGCCTGCATCGCTACACACTTCACCTTCTGCTTCCCTGTGTATACCGCAGAGTTCCTTCTGCTGTGCCGCGTGCCCATGCACTGCTTCTCCTACTACGCTGCGTACAGTATGCACCCAAATACACTATCGCGCCGCGTACTGCTATTGTAGTCACGCACGTAGAAAAACTATCGCGCCACGTACTTTTACTGTACGTACACACCTGAACCACTGCTGCTCTATGTACCCATGTAGTTCGCCTGCTTTTGTCCTGCGTACCCACGCAGTCACCCTTCTTCTGCTCTACGTACCTACGTAGTTTGCCTCTTTCTGCTCTGCGTACCCACGCGGAGGCACCGTTAAACACTTGCATACTTCAGATTAGGGCCGAATTTGCAGATCACTAGTGTGCTACAGTTAGTCGGATGCCCAGATCTGATCATGCGCTCGAGAGATCACCCTTCACAGATTCCCTTTCCACCTCACTTTCATATAGATCAAGCTTTTGAACCAATAACCCAATATTTCAGATCTTAAGATATTCAATTTTCAAAAGATGCTTAGCCAAGGAAACTCCTTTGCTTTATATAGGCAAGCTCCTCCTAAAATCATGGATCAATACAACGAGCCAAAACCATAATAACACAAATACCGTCGGCTAAATACATAAGAAACCCCACGTGTGCTTTTCTCTGCCTTGAAATGAGTGCATTGGGGGTACGCACCTCCTGAACGGCTGACCTGCGTGTCTGGCCGCGGTCCCTGCATGGTGTACCTGCGTGTACGCATCTTCTGAATAGTTCTCCTGCGTACTTCTTAGTTTTCATCATATTGAGAGCCTTGCCAAGGGTTTTTCCATTAAGTACAACATCTGTAACATATAGCCATACCAGAACATAATGCCAACAAGTATCATTCAGGGGGTCTACTTATCCAGATAGATCTTCTAACACCACTTTCAGGTGTTTGAAGTGATTTTTGCTGTTGCGGATGTTTTTCTGGCTGTTGATCATTATGATTTTCAGGCACCATCATTTTTCCTGTGATATCGTCAAGCACTATATATTCTCTATTTTCTTTTTCTTGTTTCTTTTCCTGCAGTTGATCCTTATACAAAACCTTTTCATTGAATATCACATCTTTTCTCCTAATGATTTTATGATTTTCATAATCATAAAAGCGATAACCAAAATCATTAACACCATATCCAATAAAGGTACATTTCTTTGATTTTGCCTCAAGCTTTGTTCTATTTTCTTTATTAATATGGACAAAGGCTTCACAACCAAAAGTCTTTAAAAGGGAGTACTTTACCTTTTTACCTGTCCATGCTTCCTATGGAACACCACCATCCAAGGAACTTGAAGGCCCTCTATTTATTAGATAAACAATAGTATCTACAACATCTGCCCATAATTGTAAAGGCAACTCTGCATGCAATCTCATGCACCTTGCATGCTCCATGATTGTTTTGTTCATCCTTTTTGACACACCATTTTCTTGTGGTGTTCTTGCAACTATCTTCTCTCTAAAAATTTCATGCTCTGGACAATATCTATCAAACTGTTTACTGCAATATTCACCTCCATTATCTGATCTGAGAGACTTCAATTTCTTTCCTCTCTCAATCTCAATGAAAGCTTTCCATTTCTTTAAATTATCAGATACATCAAATTTATTCTAAATACAATAAATCCAAGCTTTTCTAGTTGCATCATCAATAAAAGTAACATAATAATGAGAGACACTAAGAGATGATATTTGAGCAGGTCCCCATACATCTGTATGCACAAGCTCTAATTTTTCGCTCTTCCTTTCTTTCCCAACTCTAAGAAATTTGACTCTCTTTTGTCTTCCATAAGTGCAATTCTCACAGAAGTCCAAATCAACATCCTTCAAACCCTGCAACAAATTTCCTGAGTGAATAATGTTCATCCCCTTCTCACTCATGTGTCTGAGATTATGATGCCATAATGCTGCATCTGCTCCTTTGGAAGTTAAAGCATTAACAAAGTTATAAATACCATTGCATAAATATAATGTACCAACCTTTTCACATTTTTCCATTACCAAGGCTCCTTTGGTGATCTTCCAAGCTTTATCTATGAAAATTGTCACACAACCTTCACCTCCTAACTATCTTGTTGAAATTAGATTTTTCTTCAAATTTGGAACATGCCTTACCTCCTTTAGTAGCCATTGGTTTCCATTCTGATGTTTTACAAGAACATTACCCATTCCAACAATTTTAAAGGGTTTATCATCTCCCAAATGGACTTGTCCAAAATCTCCTTGAACATAGTCATGGAAATATTTCTTATCAAGTGTGGCATGGAATGAGGCCCCTGAATCTACCACCCAGGAATCGATAATATTTTCAAAAGAACGAATCAAATCATCTTGTAACACCTCACCTATCACATTTGCTTCATGATCGTTTTCTTGTTGTGCATCTCCTTCTTTTCCCTTCCGAGATCTACAGTCTTTCTTTAGGTGTTCTTTCTTTCCACATTTCTAGCACACTATCCCTAATCTAGACTTGGATCTGCCTTTCCTTGATTTACTGTGATATCCTGAGCTCTTTCCTCATACCATTTTTCTTCCCCTAGTCTCTGTAGTCAAAGAATTATCTGATGTCTCAGTGGATCCCTTCCATCGCATTTTCTCGTTAAGGATTGCATCGACAACATCATCAAACTTTAAAGTACTAGATCCAAAGACAGAGTTACTAATGGCCATAACTAAACCATTCCAACTTTCTAACAATGAGCATAGAAATAACAAAGCCCTAACTTCATCATCAAAAGTTAACCCTACAGAACTTAACTGACTGGTAACTATATTAAATTCATTCAAATGGTCTGCAACAGATCCACCTTTTGACATCTTCATATTAAGTAATCATTTCCTAAGAAATACCTTGTTTGAGGTAGAGGGTTTTTCATATAGTTTCACCAACACATGAATCAAACCCTCTGTCATTGTTTCCTTCAAAATGTTGAGGGCGACTAATGCTACGAGGCACAGCCGTATTGTTCAGAGTGCCTTTCTATCGAGAAGATTCCATTCTTCATTTGTCATACCCATCGGCATCTTTGTTTTCTGCTCAATGGTAGGTATAGATGTTTTTGATATAGATAATCTTCCATTTTCATCTTCCATAGTCAGAAGTTTTGGCCATTAAATTTATCTACGCTAAACTTACCGTCTTCCGCAATTGCTCCCACTCGAATGAGAAACCCTTCTTTCCTGTGAGTTTTTCAGCCAAATATACCTTCGGCTTTGAACTAGTTGTTAGAAAATTATATATTACAGAGCAATGGAACACATAAAATATTTCAGAAATATAAACACAAAAAACACATAAAACAAGAGAGACACAAATATATGTGGTTCACCCAGTTTGGGATAGGTGCATGGAGAAACAACCAGTCATTCTTTTTATATTATCTAGCAAAACTGAAGAGATACAACCTGTAATAGATCCATTGTAACTCCCTCTTCACTCTCAATCTCCTCTCTCTTCCTCACTCAAAATACAGATATACAGATTATAGATAGTCGCAATACAATTCCCCGATATATAACGAGGGGTTTACTTTTAGGGCAAAAAACCCTAAATTAAACATAACTTCTATCATCAGATCATCTGCCTAATGAACAGCCTAGATTGACTAGAAATTACTATACTTTTACAAGGAAATTTTACGTCTATCGTAAGCTTTGGGGGTGCTACCCCTGATCCCTCTGCAGGGTGAGGGGAGCTCCCAAAAAGTCACAGCCACACTCCCTATACCCCCATGCAGTGAATATCTTATGGGGGGCATTGCTGCCTCATTTCGAAATGGGGTCCAATGTAGCGATACCTTTGCATACAAAATATAATTAGGATCCACACCAAACATTATGTTTCCATGTAGCTTATGTGAAGGGAATCACCCCATTCACCTTTGTCCCTATTTTGATGAAGCCAAAAAAGTGTTGGATAACCATCCTTCTTCATCGTAGGACTTCCATCTAGTTTTAGGAAACTCTCCCTAAATCCTTCACTAGTTGATGAGTTGACTGACTAAAATCAACCGTCGGTCAAACCCACTCTCTCTAAAAGTGAGTCCTATGAGTCTATACCCAACCCAAATCAACAGGTCAAGGTAATAGCTGATCCAATTTCACCTTCAGTTAATCGTACCTTTCCCAAAAAGAGTGAATATGATAACACTCGCGTTCTTTTTGTTTCTTTAGATTCAAAGGAGCTTGGGGGCAATCCGCCTATTCCATCAAGACAAGAGGAAAATCCTCTAGTTCTCGTAACTCAAGGGGTTACTTATCACATTTCTATGGTATCCCCTCCAAGTAGCCTAGTCACTTCCTTTGACTGGAATCAACTAGCAAGATTCTATCTTCCTTCCTATGTGCCTTTCCAGATCATAGTACAGGTTTGTAATATGATTGTATTGGGAACTATTATAGATGAAGGTGCATTAGTGAGTATCCTTTTGTTAACTTCTTAGCAAGCGCTTGATTCACCACCACTATGCCAGTTACCCAAAATTTGTTGGGTTTTAATAGAGGGACCAGTCAACCATTAGGTATCCTCCCTCAATTACCCATTACTTTGGGAGGAAAAATCATTTATCTAAACGTGACAATAGTCCCAGGCCCTTTATATTACAATTTACTTATTGTGCACGACTATGTTTATGACATGGGAGCTATTGTTACAACACTCTTTCGAGTGATTTGTTTCTTGCCTAAAGGCATAATTGTCACCGTTAACCAGCTTTTAACCAGCTTTCATTTCCCATTCCAAATATGGTTTCTAGTCAACCATCTTCCCTAAATGGTCCTTTTATACCAATGTTATAATCCCCGCCATGAGTCAATTATGTGGCAACCCGTTCCATACCTACATGAACTGACGATCAATTAAGTGATGGTGTACATCATGTACTGGGGGAATTGGAACCAAATCTCTCATTCACGACCTCTTATTTTACTGTGGCAACTTCATTCAAAAATGAAACAGGGCCATGAGGATGGTTCTTTTACTATGTTAACCTTGTTAAAAACTGAAAGAAGTCCATGAGGATAGTTCCTTGACTTGTGTCAACCTCATTAAAAAATGAAACAAGAAGTATGAGGATAGTTCTTTTACTATGTAAACCTCACTAAACAAATGAAATAGCTCCCATGAGCAAAGTTCCTTTTCTTGTGTCAAGCTCGTTAAAAAATGAAACAAGGAATCTGAGCAGAGTTCCTTGTCTTGTGTCAAGCTCATTAAAAAATGAAACAAGGTCCCAAGTTCCAAGTCAAGCGTTTGATTACATCTTGTAAAACCCCACTCGAGTCTTTCACTTGATCTTGTAAACGAACCTTCATTCCATCCACCTGATAGCCATGAGTAGTCTACTTAGGTGAATGTAATGAAGCTTGGGGGGCATGCACGTAGTGGTAAAGTAAAGTTTCACTCTAGGTTATGTGAATGGAATCACCCCATTCAACATTGTCCCTATTTGGACGAAGCCAAAAAGGTGTTGGATAACCGTCCTACTTGACTGCAATGAATTCCATCTGGTTACAAGAGACTCTCCCTTTTCTCATGCTAAGGGCATGTAAACCAATCTCAAGCATAGTTTTTAGTTTTAAGCTTGTGTAAAAATGAAACTAAATCCAAGCATAGTTTTTCATTTCAAGCTTGTGTAAACATGAAACTGAATCCAAGCATAGTTCCCTATGGTTCAATCTTGTGTAAAAATGAACCCGTCTCCATTTTAACCCTTGTGATTACCATTCGATCAGTCTCTTTCATTAGATGAGCCTTGTTTTTTCTCCTTCCATCGTCACTATCTACTTGGCCGATCATACATTTTCACTTGGTTGTTTTACCCTTTTTGAGGAACAGTTGCAATGACTGGCCTTATTAGCTAGCATCTTCAAATAAATCGACATGTTTTGAGAAGTTCCCACATCACCGAAACTAGTTGCTACCCTAGAAACCACTTGTTCCTCAAAGTGGAGTCCTCTTTAAGCTGTTTTGATAGTCTCTAAATATGAAAATATTGTCAAGCGCTTGTCCTTTCCATCTCGTTAACGGATTGGAAACTATATCTCTCTTGTAGTATTTTACGCTTTTTCAGGTTTGAAAGATTAATTTACAAAAAATAAATTATTGAGTTTCCTTTTCTTCCCTTTTCAAACTCTCTAAATATGAAAAAGAACCAAGTTATCTTTGTCATTAAACTCATTAAAAACATAAAATAGTGACAAACTTGTCCATCTAGACAAGACCAAGTTTCACCTTCGCTAGACTCGTTGAAGCATCAAATAGCAATGGATTCACCCAAAGGGTGGAATTATACAACAAGCATATGTTATCCTCCTCAAGTTTGATAAAAATAAAGAGGTATTGGTCAGAAATGACTGGGGAAAATGGAGAAAAGGGAAGAACACTTTATGGTAGTAAGTCGCTCTTGAACATGACACTTTCACCTCATCACTATGACTATGTGGGTTGGGTCATTTAGCTTTATGGTTATCACGCCGTTGGTCTATCAGACCATCCATTACATTGTTTTGGATCAATGCTACCAATTCATTTATTTTTGCTGACATGTTCATGAGAAGTCATTTAGTTCAAACTTCATCCTTTGCAACACCATAAACCTTCATTTTCACAACTACCATTCCTGAACCTTATGTCGTTAGTCAATTTTCATCTGCAAAATCATTTACCTCGTTTCATGTCATTGATGTGGGATACATCAAGGCGCTCCTGGAATGAGTCGCTTCTTGCCGACATTAGCACATTATCCAAGAAGTTAATGTAGAAATAACCCTTCAGTACCTTGAGGCTTGCATACACCAATGGAAGGTATTTTGCTTGCAGTGATAGGTTGACATGACTAGCCTTCGAAAAAAATACTTTGTATGGTGTTCAACATCAAAACATTTATTCACACCACACAAAATTTACTATAATACCTTGAGGGTCATTATCATTATCAGTGATTCCTCTTGCATCTGTTAATGACTTACATCATTGGCTGCTAATCAGATGATGTCTTCCCATGTTTGACCTTAGATCACTTATTCACATGGTTAGACTTGTACTTGAGAAAAATATTGAACGAGATTGAATACCCCAGATCTAGTTTTCATCGATCTAGGCTATGAAATTCTCAGGAGTACTAAATCAATTGTACAATTGCCATACATTCATGGTCATCCATTCATGGGACTATATCTATAGATGACTATATTTGTACATGTAATGAAAGTTTATAAGTTGAGCATGGGTATGCCCTCCCTCAACAAGTTCATGAGAAAAAATTAAATTTTCATGATATATGTGTTGTAATTGATGCAGATCACCTTCCACTTCGAAACCTCCTCTCCATATAGTAAAGTATCTCACTTGACATACATATTTACGACTTCATGCTTTAGGAGGCAACTTCTATAGATCCGTTTTGGCACATCAACCCCAACTTATAAATCAGTACTATTATGGCACATCAAACCCTAATTTAGTTGTTACATAACCTAATGAAGTCAACCATTAGAATGCCTCCTTCCCAAGAGATTCCATGATTGAAATAATTCAAAAACTGCCCCTAAGAAGATCAGCGTAGGCAGGCCTTTATTAGGGTGCACTCCAGTGTAGCGCAGTACACACCTAGGGTGGATTGCATTGCACTTGAGTCCTCTTTGGCCTGTGCTAAGAAAATTTTGTTGATATTGCAACAAGATGATGGAGCTTAGTGAAAAGAGTCGCCTTCACTAAGTGGGCCTGCAGGCAAATTATGGCGCAAAGTCTATTTTTAGACTATGTCTATTTTTAGACATATGGATCATGTCTATGAGGTGTAGGATGTTATTTATGGATGGTTGGTCAAGTTGGAAAAAATAGATGGACTTCTGTCTTTAGACAGCAGCGGTGACACTGTCAAGTCTAATTATAGAGCAGTCAAATATTATTAGATTATAATAATATTCAGACTATAAACTTTATCTTATTCTCTTGGAGCACTTAATTTTGAGCTACAGATGTGACACATGCAGTTGTCAAAAGGAAATATGTTTTCTTTGTGGTTCAGTTGAGTTGTTGCATGCATGACTTTAGTTAGAACTCAATCAGTTGAGTTTGGTGGAGTTGATTATGGAGTTGATGGAGTTGTGTTCAGTTTGACTTGGTTAAACTAGTTGTAATTTGTCTAACTACAAATAGAATAATGATGAGTTGTTAAACTAATTATTAACCCATAATGAAACTAAAGAATACATTAGTTAACTCAATTGCATGTCAGTGCATGTTCAGTTCAGAAGGGACAGGTGTTAGAGGATCAGATTGCTATCAGTTGTGACTATAGTTGTGCATGAGGATTTGCACAATCAATGGGATTGAGTTATGCCAATGAGAATTGGCAAATACCAAGTGATTATAGCCTCTTCTCACGTGATTCCCAGTGTGAGTGATTATTTTGAGGTAAATACAAGTTTTGTTCAACCATTCTCATCCATTCTTGAGCAGGTATTGAGCAGTGGAGGCAGGCAAGTAGTGGAATAGATTTGGAGATCAGATCTGAGCTCTATTGTGTGTAACAGGTGGATATAGTGCTAGATACTTGTGAGAAGTATTGACTATTGTAGTGTTACATGTTCTCAATCATTAATATACAGATAGTGTGGGGTTTTCAGCTATAAGCTTTCCCTGGGTTACATACTGTGTTAATGTGTGCATGCTCTTGATGTTTTATTGTTATTGATGCTGTTATATTGATGATCAATGTAGAGGAGCTTATGTATTGTGTATGTATTCCGCAATAGTACATGATCATGATAATATCCATTGAATATGTGTTTATTATTCAAAATTTCTACATGGTACCGAAGCTGTTGATCATCAGATCTACTATTCAGGAAGTGTTTACATTCTATTTCTTCAGGCAGAGTCTGTAATCAGGCCAGGTAGCCTCTGGATTCATCCTTCCTTTGGAAGGTGAGATATCCGATGAATTCCCATATAGTCAATCTTTGTACAAGAAATATTTTGTTCTCACAAATCTTAGATCCAATGCGATTGAGTTTGGAGCTAGTGGAATTCGAATTTGCAGCAGTGTTTTCTTGGTGTCAACGAGGCAATGTCTTTCAAAGAATTGTGATTGGAGTATGCTCTTGAGGGCAGATCAAACTATATTGCATGGAAGGACAGGATGGAGGCAGTATTGGATGATAATGGGCTGAAGGAGTTCATAGAGACGGATGTCCCAAAGCCTACTGATGCTACTCAAGCTGATGCTTGGCAAAAGAAGACCGCAAAATGTCGAAGGATTCTGTTGGAGGGCGTGAGGGATCACATTGTGTCCAACCTCCATGGAAAGGCTACTCCATATTTGATATGGAAATCGTTAACATAATTATTCCAAAGAAAGAGTGATCAGAGGAAGCTGGTGCTCGAAGATAAACTCAGAAACATCAAATGCGAGAAGGGTGACAGTATGCCCAAGTATCTCACAAAGTTCACTCAGTGTCGAGATGAGCTGGGAAGTGTGGCGGTTACTGTCGATGATGAGGAATTGGTGAGCTTGGATCTCCTTGGTCTTCCAAAGAGTTGGCATTCTTATCAGGACTCTATCAATGGTTGGGAGAAATTGCGAGGATGGGGAAGACTTTGGTAAGATCTTGTGCAGAAGGAGATTAGGTGGAGTACCAGAGACAGATCTTCATCAAAGGGAGATGATCAAGAAAATTACGCTTTGGCTGCTAAAGCAAAGAAAGGGAAGAGAGAGAAAGCTTCTCAGTCTAGTGCGAAAGGCAAGAAGTAGGACAAGTCCAAGGTGAAGTGTTTCACTGTCACCAGAACAGACACTATGCCACTAATTGTCCGCAGAAGAAGAAGAACAAGCAAGCTGCTAGATCTTTAGCAGGAGAGGCTCTAGCCTCAAATTTTGAGCTTGATTTTTCATTGATCGCATGCTTGGTTTCAAGTGTGATGGGATCGGTGTGGTTCTTGGACAGTGGTGCGTCTTTTCACATGATGAGAGATAGAGATTTGTTTCTGATCTGGAGGACAAAGATCTTGGAGTGCACATTGAGATGGGCGATGATGGTAGATATAGTGTGACCGATATCGATACCATTTCCTTTGAGAGGGAGTCTGGTAAACCCTTCGTATTGAAGGAAGCCATGCATGTTCCAGGATTGAAGAAGAATCTTATCTCTGTGGCAATGTTAGAAGACAAGGGGTATGATGTTGTTTTCAGCAAGGGAAGATCTTTCCTGCGTAGCAAGACAACTGGTGAGACACAGAAGATAGGGGTTCGAGTAAGGAACCTTTATCAGTTGCATGTCGATGGATGCACAATAATGGCAAGCAAGGCAGAAGGATTGGTGAGCCGGGATGATGGCGTGTTGTGGCACATGAGATTGGGTCACCTTCACCATGGAGCCTTGAAGATACTGCAGTAGATCACTACAGGGCCTCCTAAAGGCACACTTGTGCAGTCAAATCAGTGCAAGGCGTGTACTTTGGGGAAGTTTGTGAAAGCCACCTTTCACGAGAAGGATAGTCGCGCCACGACGATCCTTGAGAGAATTCACACAGACGTGTGTGGACCTTTCTCAGTTGCTTCGACAGCAAAACACATGTATTATGTGATTTTTGTTGATGATTTCCTTCATAAGTGTTGGATCTTCTTCATGCAGAAGAAGAGCGAGACATATTCAAAGTTCTGTGAATTCAAAGCATTGGTCGAGAAGCAGTTTGGGAAGAAGGTGAAGGATCTTAGGAGCGATAATGGTGGTGAATACATCTCGGATGAGTTCAAGGATTTCTGCAAGGCAGAAGGGATTCGAAGAGAGATCATAGATCCCCATAACCCACAACAGAATGGGGTCGTTGAGCGGAAGAACAAAATGATCATGGGTGCTACACAAGTGATGTTGCATGATCAGGACCTACCCCTTCACTTGTGGGCGGAAGCATGCAATACAACAGTTTATGTGCAGAACCTTTGTCCTCATAAGATACTTGGCATGAGTACACCCGAGGAGGCTTATTCTGGCAAGAAACCTGATCTTTCTCATTTGAGGATTTTTGGTGCTAACGTTTACATGCATGTGATGAAGGATGCCAGGAAGAAGTTGCAGCGGACCGCAGAGGTTGGGATATTTGTGGGGTACACTGATACGCCCCACAACTATCATGTGTATTTGCCAGACAATGGTAAAACTATTGTGCGATGGGATATAAAATTTCAGGAGGAGAAAGCCATGAAGTGTTCGCTTGAGAGGGAGCTACACTTGCATGTAGATGAGGAGCTATTAGTTCCTAAGGATGAGCTTCAGGACTTGGATCAGCCACAGGATGAGGTTCATGGAGTGGAAGAGACCACTCAAGCAACGCCAACCATCAGAGGGCGAAAGCGCTTGATAGAAGCTGAGCGACTGGCTGAAGATGCAGAGAAAGTTGTAGGACCACCTATAGCCCAACGTAGACAGAGAGAGTCACCTGATCGATACACTGGATACATGGCTCTTATGAGGAAATGTGTTGTGATTGAGCCATCCTCTTTCGAGGAAGTTGTGGAGGATCCCACATGGGTAGATGCCATGGTGGAAGAGTATGATTCTATTGTCAGAAATAGTGCATGGGAGATTGTTCCTTGACTGGAAGGGAAACCAGTGGTGGGTTCGAGATGGATCTACAAATTTATGTAGGCAGCTGACGGGAGTGTGGAGAGGTACAAGGCAATATTTATTGCTCGAGGCTTTTCACAGATAAAGGGGATCGATTATGAGGAAACTTTTGCACCTGTCATAAGGTATTCTTCCATACAGTTGATTCTTGCTCTCCCAGTGCAGATGGGATGGCACATTCATCAGTTGGATGTGAAGACTGCATTCCTTCCTAGAAGTTGGAGGAAGGAGGATGCTACTTTAGTGGAGGTAGTGGATGCCACTGGTTACTAGAAATTGGTGGAGTCACATGTGTGCAGGCTCAAGAGAGGCACAACAGGATAAGGATTGGATGAGGTGAAGCTATGTGGCTTCATGGATGTAAATTGGGCAGGGAGCTCAAGAGGCCGAGTATATGGCATCAAGGGCATCATGTACCATCATATCAGAGATTGTGTGCAGTGGAGGATCATGTTAATTTCATACATTCCAATGGAGGATCATGATGTTGATATTCTGACGAAGGCTCTCACAAAGAGCAAATTCAAATACCACTGAGGCAGGATAGGGGTTGCTGATAATCCATATCTTGTCGAGAGGGAGTGTTGAGATTGCAACAAGATGATGGAGCTTAGTGAAAAGAGTCGCCTTCACTAAGTGGGCCCGTAGGCAAATTATGGCGCAAGTCTATTTTTAGACTATGTCTATTTTTAGACATATGGATCATGTCTATGAGTTGCAGGATGTTGTTTATGGATGATTGGTCAAGTTGGAAAAAATAGATGGACTTTTATTTTTAGACAATAGCGGTGACACTGTCAAGTCTAGTTATAGAGCAGTCAAATATTATTAGCTTATAATAACATTTAGACTATAAACTTTATCTTATTCTCTTGGAGCACTTCAGTTTGAGCTAAAGATGTGGCACATGCAGCTATCAGAAGGAAATACATTTTCTTTGTGGGTCAGTTGAGTTGTTGCATGCATGACTTTAGTTAGAACTCAATCAACTGAGTTTGGTGGAGTTAATTGCGGAGTTGATGGAGTTGTGTTCAGTTTGGTTTGGTTAAACTAGTTGTAATTAGTCTAACTGCAAATAGACTAATGATGAGTTTTTAAACTAATTATTAACTCATAATGCAACTAAATAATACATCAGTTAACTCAGTTGCATGTCAGTGCATGTTCAGTTCAGCAGGGACAAGTGTTAGAGGGTCAGATTGCTATCAGTTGTGACTATAGTTGTGCATGAGGATTTGCACAATCAATGGGAATGAGTTATGCCAATGAGAATTGGCCAATACCAAGTGATTATAGCCTCTGCTCATGTGATTCCCAGTGTGAGTGATTCTTTTGAGGTAAATACGAGTTTGGTTCAACCATTCTCATCCATTCTTGAGGAGGTATTGAGCAGTGGAGGCAGGCAAGCAGTGGAATAGATTTGGAGATCAGATCTGAGCTGTATTTTGTGTAACAGGTGGAGATAGTGTTGGATACTTGTGAGAAGTATTGACTATTGTAATGTTACATGTTCTCAATCATTAATATATAGATAGTGTGTGGTTTTTAGCTGTAATATTTCCCCGGGTTACATACTGTGTTAATGTGTGCATGCTCTTGATGTTTTATTGTTATTGATGCTGCTATATTGATGATCAACGTAGAGGAGTTTATGTATTGTGTATGTATTCTGCAATAGTGCATGATCGGGATAATCTCCATTGAATATGTGTTTATTATTCAAAATTTCTACATGGTATCAGAGTTTTTGATCATCAGATCTACTATTCAGGAAGTGTTTACATTCTATTTCTTCAGGCAGAGTCTATAATTGGGCCAGGTAGCCTCTGTATTCATCCTTCCTTTGGAAGGTGAGATATCCGGTGAATGCCCATACAGTCGATCTCTGTACAAGAAATACCTTGTTCTCACGAATTCTAGATCGGAAGCGGTTGACCTGGAGCTGGTGGAATTCGAATTTGCAGCAGTGTTTTCTTGGTGTCAGAACTAAGATGTCTTTCACAGGATTGCGATTGGAGTATGCCCTTGAGGGCAGTATGAACTATATTGCATGGAAGGACAGGATGGAGGCACTATTGGATGATAAAGAACTGAAGGATTTCATAGAGATGGATGTCCCAAAGCCTACTGATGCTACTCAAGCTGATGCTTGGCAAAAGAAGACCGCAAAATGTCGAAGGATTCTGTTGGAGGGCGTGAAGGATCACATTGTGTCCAGCCTCCATGGAAATTCTACTCCATATTTGATGTGGAAATAGTTAACAGAATTATTCCAAAGAAAGAGCGATCAGAGGAAGCTGGCGCTCAAAGGTAACTTAGAAACATCAAATGTGAGAAGGGTGACAGTATGCCCAAGTATCTCACGAAGTTCACTAAGTGTCGAGATGAGTTGGGAAGTGTGGGGGTTATTGTCGATGATGAGGACTTGGTGAGCTTGGCTCTCCTTGATCTTCCGAAGAGTTTCCATTCCTATTAGGACTTTATCAATGGTCGGGAGAAATTTCCAGGATGGGAAAGACTGTGGTTAGATCTTGTGCAGGAGGAGATCAGGCGGAGTACCAGGGACGGATCTTCATCAAAGGGAGCTGATGAAGAAAATTTTACTTTGGTTGCTAAAGAAAAGAAAGGGAAGATCAAGAAAGCTTTTCAGTCTGGTGCGAAAGGAAAGAAGCAAGACATGTCCAAGGTGAAGTGTTTTCACTGTCACCAGCACAGACACTATGCCACTAATTGTCCGCAGAAGAAGAAGAACAAGAAAGCTGTTGGATCTGTAGCAGGAGAGGCTCTAGCCTCACAGTTTGAGCTTGATTTTTCATTGATCGCATGCTTGGTTTCAAGTGTGATGGGATCGTTGTGGTTCTTGGACAGTGGTGCGTCTTTTCACATGACGGGAGATAGAGATTTGTTTTCTGATCTGGAGGACAAAGATCTTGGAGTGCACATCGAGATGGGAAATGATGGTAGATACAGTGTGACCGGTATCGTTACCATTTCCTTTGAGAGGGAGTCTAGTAAACCCTTCATATTAAAGGAAGTCATGCATGTTCCAGGATTGAAGAAGAATCTTATCTCTGTGGCGATGTTAGAAGACAAGGGGTATGATGTTGTTTTCAGCAAGGGAAAAGCTTTCCTGCGCATCAAGACAACTGGTGAGACCCGGAAGATAGGGGTTCAAGTAAGAAACCTTTATCAGTTGCATGTAGATGGATGCACAGCAATGGTAGCCAAGGCAGAAAGATTGGTGAGCCGGGATGATGGCGAGTTGTGGCACAGGAGATTGGGTCACCTTCACCATGGAGCCTTGAAGATACTGCAGTAGATCACTACAGGGATTCCTAAAGGCACACTTACGCAGTCAGATCAGTGCAAGGGGTGTACTTTGGAGAAGTTTGTGAAAGACACCTTTCACGAGAAGGATAGTCACGCCACGACGATTCTTGAGAGAATTCACACTGACGTGTGTGGACCTTTCTCAGTTGCTTTGACAGCAAAACACATGTATTATATGATTTTTGTTGATGATTTCTCTCGTAAGTGTTGGATCTTCTTCATGCAAAAGAAGAGCGAGACATATTCAAAGTTCTGTGAATTCAAAGCACTGGTCAAGAAGGAGTTGAGGAAGAAGGTGAAGGCTCTTAGGAGCGATAATGGTGGTGAATACATCTCGGACGAGTTCAAGGATTTCTGCAAGGCAGAAGGGATTCGAAGAGAGCACATAGCTCCCCATAACCCACAGCAGAATGGGGTAGCTGAGTGGAAGAACAGAACGATCGTGGGTGCTGCATGGGCGATGTTGCATGATCAGGGCCTACCCCTTCACTTGTGGGCGGAAGCATGCAATACAACAGTTTATGTGCAAAACCATTGTCTTCATAAGCTACTTGGCATGAGTACACCCGAGGAGGCTTATTCTGGTAAGAAGCCTGATCTTTCTCATCTGAGGATTTTTGGTGCTAACATTTACATGCATGTGACGAAGAATGCCAGGAAGAAGTTGGAGCCGACCGCAGAGGTTGGGATATTTGTGGGGTACACTGATACGCCCCACAACTATCGTGTGTATTTGCCAGACAATGGTAAAACTGTTGTGCGACGGGATATAAAATTTCAGGAGGAGAAAGCCATGAAGTGTTCATTTGAGAGGGAGCTACACTTGCATGTAGATGAGGAGCTATTAGTTCCTAAGGATGAGCTCCAGGACGTGGATCAACCACAGGAAGAGGTTCATGGAGTGGAAGAGACCACTCAAGCAACGCCAACCATTAGAGGGAGAAAGCACTTGATAGAAGCTGAGCGACTGGCTCAAGATGCAGAGAAAGTTGTAGGACCACCTACAGCCCAATGTAGACAGAGACAGTCACCTGATCAGTACACTAGATACATGGCTGTTATGAGCAAGTGTGTTGTGACTGAGCCATCCTCTTTCGAGGAAGCTGTGGAGGATCCCGCATGGGTAGACGCCATGGTGGAAGAGTATGATTCTATTGTCAGAAACAGTGCATGGGAGATTCTTCCTAGACCGGAAGGGAAATTAGTGGTGGGTTCGAGATGGATCTACAAATTTAAGCAGGCAGCTGACGGGAGTGTGGAGAAGTACAAGGCAAGATTTGTTGCCCGAGGCTTTTCACAGATTGAGGGGATCGATTATGAGGAGACCTTTGCACCTGTCGCAAGGTATTCTTCCATACAGACGATTCTTTCTCTCTTAGCGCAGATGGGATAGCACATTCATCAGATGGATGTGAAGACTGCGTTCCTCAACAGAGTCATTGAGGAGGAGGTGTACATTGAGCAACCCGAAGGCTTTGAAGTCTTCAGCAGCGAGTCGCATGTGTGCAGGCTCAAGAGAGTGATGTATGGGTCGAAGAAAGCACCACGTGCTTGGTACACACGAATAGACAGCTATTTCACAGGACTTGGCTTCTCCAAGAGCGAGGCAGATCCTAACCTATACCAGATTGTGGTGGAGGGTAAGTTGCTTATCATTGTAGTGTATGTTGATGATTTGATTCTAACGGGTGATGAGCTGTTGATACTGTCATGCAAGAAGGATCTTGCTACAGAGTTTGAGATGAAGGACTTGGGCCTCCTTCACTATTTCCTAGGATTGGAAATATGGCAGCGCAGTGGTGAACTGTTTGTTTCTCAGGGCAAGTATGCTCGGGAGATACTGGAGAAGTTCAACATGCATGGCTGCAAGCCTGTTGATACTCCTCTTCCTGGAGGTTGGAGGAAGGAGGATGCCACTTCGGGAGAAGAAGTGGATGCCACTGTTTATCGACAGTTTGTGGGGTCGCTGATGTATTTGGTCAATACACGACCTGATATATGCTATGCAGTTAACCAGCTTTCACAAGCTATGGTTAAGCCTACCAAGCTCTTCTGGAAGGCGGGCAAGCATGTATTGCGCTACTTGAGAGGCACATCGGGATATGGTTTGTGGTATAGACAGGAGGATGAGGTGAAGCTATGTGGCTTCAAGGATGCAGATTTGGCAGGGAGCCCAACGGAAAGAAAGAGCACATCAGGAGGGGTCTTCAGTATTGGATCAACAGCAGTTTCTTGGTACAGCAGGAAACAGAGATCCGTGGCACTCAGTTCAGCGGAGGCCGAGTATATGGCAGCAAGTTTGGCTGCATGCGAGGCTTTATGGATGAGGAAGATTCTAGTTGGTTTGTTCGGTTCTCATTTGGATCCTACTGTGATTTACTGTGATAACCAGAGTTGCATTAAACTGTCGGCTAATCCTGTATTTCATGATAGATCTAAACATATTGACATCAGGTACCATCATATCAGAGATTGTGTGCAGCGGAGGATCATGTTACTTTCGTACATTTCAACGGAGGATCAGGATGCTGATATTCTGACGAAGGCTCTCACCAGGAGCAAATTCGAGTACCACCGAGGCAGGATAGGGGTTGCTGATAATCCATATCTTGTCGAGAGGGAGTTTTGAGATTGCAACAAGATGATGGAGCTTAGTGAAAAGAGTCGCCTTCACTAAGTGGGCCCGCAGGCTATTTTTGGCGCAAGTCTATTTTTAGACTATGTCTATTTTTAGAAATATGGATCATGTCTATGG